>PVHP010040234.1:0-15921 GCA_004024765.1 Zapus hudsonius | reverse complement strand
AAAAAAAAAAAAGAAAGAGGCAGAAGCCGGGCGTGGTGGTGCACCCCTTTAATCCCAGCACTCGGGAGGCAGATGTAGGAGGATCACCATGAGTTCAAGGCCACCCTGAGAATACATAGTGAATTCCAGGTCAGCTTGGGTTAGAGTGAGACCCTACCTCAAAAAACAAAAAAAGAAAGAGAGAGAGAGAAAGAGAGAAAGAGAGAGAGAGAGAGAGAATATGGGAGTACCAGGGCTACTAGCAACTACAAAAGAACTCCAGATGTATGTGCCACCTTGGGCATCTGGCTTTACGTGGGTACTAGGGAAATGAACTTGGGTCCTTCTGCTTTGTAGGCAAGCACCTTAGCCATCCAGCTATCTCTCCAGGCCCTGAGATAATTTTATTGAATAGGTTTTCTATGCTTTTAGTCTATTTTGATTCCTTCTTTACACCACAGATTTATAGATTTGATCTGTTAATCATGTCCCAGAGGTCTTGAATTTTATGGTCACAATTTCTTCTTTTTAAAAGGTGTGGTAGAGCATGCCTTTAATCCCAGCACCTGGGAGGCAGAGGTAGGAAGATGGATATCCCTGAGTTCAAGGCCACCCAGAGATTACATAGTGAATTGTGAATTCCAGGTCAGCCTGGGCTAGTGGGGGGGGGGGATATGGGTGTGTCAGGGCCTCCAGATGCTGCAAACTCCAGATGCATGTGCTACTTTGTGCATCTGACTTTCTATGGATACTGGGGAATCGAACCAGGGTCATTAGGTTTTGTAAACAAGCTCCTCAACTGCTGAGCTATTTCCTCAGCCCTTTGTGATTCTCTTACCTCAGCTTCCAGAATGCTGGAATTAAAAGCAAGCACCATCATGCCTGGTTTTCCATAATGTACTTTGATCATAATTCCCTCCTATTACTTTCTTTTGTTCCCCCTCCCCATCCGTCTTCCACTGACCCGCTTCTTCTTTCTAACAGTCCCTCTTCTATTCTGATATTATTATTATTATTATTATTATTATTATTATTTTGCTTTCTTCTACCATCCATGATACTGTACAGGTTTTGAAGGTAATAACTGCCAGCGGTGGGACACCTCCCAGTAAGTTTTAGGGGAAAACATTTGTATTATACTCAAGATTGATACTAACATGGGAGATAAGAATTTTCCAATGTTCACTCCTAAGAGAAGGCAGGTTTCTTTTTTGTCCATGATGTTCCTATTTCCCATGAGGGTGAATATGGGACATTATATACAGCCCAGGTCTTTGCTGCTCAGATCCAAGACTCTTAACTCCAGGCTTTGTTACTCTGAATGTACTGTACATATGGTATAAGACCATTCACTCATTTTATCATAAAAATCACTAGAACAAATGCTTTATTGAAAAATTTAAGCTAGGTATGGCATTACATGCCTTTAATTCCAGCACTTGAGAGGCAGAGGTAGGAGGATCACTGTGAAGTTGAGGCCAGTCTAAGAGTGAGTTCTAGGTCAGCCTGGGCTAGCTTGAAAACAACCAACAAATAACAAAAGAACAAGAAAAACATCTGATGAATAGAAAATACTGAATAACTATGCATAGATTTTTCTAAAATTTAAGATATTTTTATTTTAGAATTTATCCCATAAAGTCCTTATATCTTTCAAGTTATAACCTGAAAAAAAACTGAGTTGTTCTTCTATATTATTTTATTTTTTTCACAGCAAGTTCTTACTCTATCCCAGGCTGACTGGGAACTCATTCTGTAGCTCCAGGCTGGCAAACTCACAGCCTCCTACCTCAGCCTCCCTAGAGCTGGGATTAAAGGCATGCGCCACTGAGCCCAGCCTAAAAAAGTTTTTTTAAACATCTTCCTTTATCATTCAATGGAACTTTAGATATTTTCAGAAATACATTTGTACTAAATCATATATATTTATTTTCACAATTATCTACTTCTTATAAGTGTTATGGAAGGAATCGTGTGAATTGGAAAATAAGGCTGTTTGGAAGTAGTTCTGAGAACATAAGCTCTGTTTACAGGATAAAGATGGCCATTCTTCCTCATGTGGTCCCCATGTCATTAAATTATGCCACATCTTAGCCCTTCGAGATCATAGCAATGGCTCACTTCTGAATGATTACTTCTGGGAAGCTTTTTCTAGTTCAGGCAATTAAGTTAGAGCTTCCATACTTAAGAAGAAGAGTCATACTATAGTCTCATTACTTGTTCACTATATATGTTACCTTTTTTTTTTTTCGTTTGGAGGGGTGGGAAGTATTGACACAAGGTCTCAGTATCAAGTCCTGGCTGACCTGGAGCTAACTACGTAGACCAGGCTGGTCTTAACCTGTCTATCCTTCTGCCTCTCCTTTCCCAGTCCTAGGATGATATGTCTGCACCACCCTACCCAGCCTGTAGGTTTCTTGAGTCCTGGAAATGAATCCATCCTTGCTTTAATGTACAGAGCCTGACAAATATGGAGGTGCCCAACTCATGATATTATATACAATAGGGCATGAATATACCTAGTACAAGTTAGAATAAGTTCAATGTCCAGGGACCTTCTTCAGATTCACTGGGAGATCAAAATTAAAGGGAGAAAGCCCAGGAGTCTGGTGGACAACTTGGTAATTAGGAAGAATCATGTATTTTCCTTTTCAGAGAAACTTTCATTCTGTAGGTGAAAGACAGAGAGGCATTGTGGTATGGAGAAGAAAAACAGATAAAACAGAATTGTGTCAATAAATATATTAACAAGTAGAGATTCAGAAGACAGTTTTTTTAATCCAGAATAGTTTTTAAAGAGTGATACATTTCATAAATATTTAAAAATGTTTTCTAAAATATTATTTATTTGTGAGGGGAGAGGGAAGAAGAAAGAGGGGAGAGGGAGAAGGAAAGAAAGAGAGAGGGCACATCAGGGCTTCATGCTGCTATAAATGAACTCTGTGCCACTTTGTATATCTGGGTTGACATGGGTACTGGGAAATCAAATCCTGGATTAGCAGGTTTTGCAAGAAAGCACCTTTAACCACTGAGCAATCTCCCAAAAATATTTTTTTCAATCGCAAGTTCATATAAATATTTTAAAGTTAACTTTCTTCACACTACCTTCACATGCAGAAGTTGGTTGTCCACTGCTATAAGGTGATTAAGATTCTCCAGTATTTCTAAGTCTTTTATGTAATCAATATTATTGTTGCTGATATTCAATATATTGAGGGATTTCTGTAAGAAAAATAACTAAATTAGCATTAGAATGTAATTTAAATAATCTACACAGAAACCAGAAATTTTAATCCTTGAAAAGTTTAAATTAGTTCAGGTTTTACTCTTTGGGTGGGAAAAATCAAAAGCCATGGAGATTCTGTTGCAAGGCTGTACCTTTTTCTTTCAGGTGGAATGTTTATAATTCTAGCATATTATATAACTTACTCCTTTTGCCTTCAGTGTGCTCCATAACTCCATTTTTCTCTTCAAGGATACAACCTCAGCCAGGCATGGTGGCAGAGGTAGGATGGTCACTGTGAGTTTGAGGCTACCCTGGGCTACAGTGCAAGGTCAGCCTGGATTAGAGTGAGACCCTACCTTAAAAAAAACCCAAATACAAACAAAACCCCTAAACCAAAAAAACATGAAAAGGATACAATATGGGTTTACAAAATAGAAAAGAATCCAAAATTGAAGAAAAAAGATGCCCAGTACAAAAATGATAACACAATGTAGAAAAATGTTTATTGCAGTTTAAACAAATTCCTATTTTGTGCTAAATATCACATAAGGATTTTTTTCTTAGGATTTGTACTTATACTTATTCATTCTTCTAAAAAATAACACAGGCTGTGCACTCTGATGCTTTGTCCTCCATTGCAATGGCTCTAAGTTCATCTCCATCAGTACCCAGAGACATGAAAATCCATCATGGTGATGGAATCTTTTTATCTTTGTTTTTCTAAAGAGGAAACATGGTTAGACAGGAAAGACTATCTGGCTCTTATTTTTATCTTTACCACTTTTTTCTCCTGACAATCCATATGTTCAGAAGCCACTTGAAATAAGTTAACTAATTATAAGAATTTCAATGTTAATTAATGAGAACATACATATACAACATAGCAATGTTAAATCAGTTATCTTAAAATCTGAGGACCATGAATCTTTACCAAAATTCAGTCTATCTTTACCAAAATTCAGTCTACCAACTAAGACATCTAAGCACAGCCAACCTTTAGAAAAAGTATTTCCTGGTAGTTTTTTAAAAAATGTTTTATTTATTTGAGAGAGTTAGGAGAGAGAGAGAGAAGGAGAAAAAGAATGGGTACACCAGGGCTTCCAGCTACTGTAAACGAACTCTAGATGCATGTACCACCTTGTACATCTGGTGTTATATCGGTTCTGGGGAATTGAACTCAGGTCCTTCTGCTTTACAGGCAAGTACCTCAACCACTGAGCCATCTTTCCAGCCCAGTAGTTTTTTTATTAAGTGAGATAGAGTCACATGTAACCCAGGCTGCCCTAGAACTCACAGAGAAGCAGAGGCTGGACTTGGACTCCTTGTCCTCCTGCTTCCGCCTCCAGAGTGCTGGGATTACAGGTGTGTGCTACCATGTTGTCCTCCTGATACTTTAAAAAATGATTATTAGTGTATCTTATTGTCTCGTGACATTTCTATACCAGTGTATTTCAATCATCTTTACCTACTCACCACCCTCTCTTGTTCCCGTTCTCCTCCCAGATACTTTTTATGCATGTGTGTGTGGTGTGCATGCATGTTTTCTGTGTGTAGGCACACGTGTATAGAGGCCAGAGGACAGTCTCGGGTATAATTCATCAGGTAGGCTGACCATCTCTTCTTGAGAAGAAAGGGTTTTTCACTGGCCTGGAGCTCACCAATTGACTAGACTGGCTGGTCAGTGAGCTCTAGGGATCTTCCTGTCTCCACCTTCCCAACTCTGGGATTATAGGCATGCATCACCACCGCTGGTGTGTATGTGGGTACCTGGGATCAAACTCAGGTTCTCATGCTTGTGAGTCAAGTGCTTTACTGGCTGAGCCATCTTCCCAGAATTTCCAGATAGTTAAGATTTGAAATAAAACTTAAAATTTGTTATTTAGAATTTCAGAATCTGCTTGAATTTGTGCAAAACCTGGACTAATAAAAGTTTTCAGTATTTTTAAAATAAAATTGATACAGGAATGACACATACCTCCCTAGGGGTACTGGGCAGGTGCTAAAACACTCTTAGATTCTGCTAAGATCACTTTTACCAGCTCTTTCTTTTTCTTTCCTTCCTTTCTTCTCCCTCCCTCCCTCCCTCCCTTCCTTCTTTTTTGAAAGAGGGTCTCACCCTAGCCCAGGCTGACCTGTAATTCACTATGTAGTCTCAGGGTGGCCTCAAATTCACAGCGATCTTCCTATCTCTGCCTTCCAAGTGCTGGGATTAAAGGCGTGTACCACCACTCCTGGTTCCTCTTTCTTCTTTCATCCCACACACCCCTCTTTCTTTTCTCCTCTTATTTTTAGACAGGGTCTCCTGTTGCTTAGGCTGGTCTCAAACTGGAATTGATCCTCCTACCTAAGTGTTAGAATCACAGGCATACAGCACTTCACTATGCCTAGTTTCTGTGGTGTTGGAACAAACCCACAACTTCATGAATGCTAGGAAAGCACTCTACCAAGTGAACCCCAGCTCCTCCTTTTAATGTTATAAGTTCTTATAGTTCTTATTGTAAGTATTCCATCTGATATTTATTTTCCTGTAATAAGTGAAGACATTGGGGGATAGATAGATTTGATTCCCTAATTGGCAGCTGTTGGACTCTTTCTTGCTGCCTTGTCTTAAGCAGAAAGATAGCCAGCCAAACTCCAAGCTAGAATATCCTTATCCCCAAACCAGCTGTGTTGAACATTTCATAGATTCCTTGAGAAAACTACAATGATTGCCCACAGCTAGGGATGTTTCAGATAGTTTGTACTAGACATTTTTAATCACAAGCCTCTGTGAATTCCAGATGACTGGCAGCCATTTCTATCTAGGCCAGAGGGGGAGCACTTTCTTTTTCTGTCATAACCGAGGGATGCTAACAAGGCAAGGCAGTGATAGGGAACTGAGCAGAAGAGGGGGCGGAAAGATTGTGAGAGCCGTGGTGGGGGAGACTATCCAGAGGCATGGCACCCTTCAGTAACAACACTCTTGGGCAAGGAGAACCGGGCTGAGTACTAGGCTATCCATGGTCCCTTGCCACAAGGACTGATCCAGACTACCCATGGAGGAGGATATCCAGCTGATTGGGGATGGGGGAGGGGGGCATTGGGGAATTGGGGATAACAACTCATTGTTTGCCTACTAAATATATATATTAAAATTAAAAATTTAAAAAAAAGAAACCCAAACCTCCATTGATATGCAAAGTGTTCAGTGATTGGTGCAAACACTCCTTTTCTGTCTGTATGAGCAGGTTATTCAGACTCTAATATTTAAAACTATAAGTAATAGTGATGAGTAAGACCCAACTTACAAAGGAATATCTGTATTATATAACCTTTCCACATCCTTTTTTTGATCCTCCCAGTTCTAAGAGGGAGGCAATGCCCTGTAGTACTGTAATACTCTGAGACACTGTATCAGTGTCCGTCCTCTGACTCTCAGTGGGCCATATGAACAGAAGACCAGTACATTCTCTAAGTATATATTCACTACATTCCTATTCCGTTACAATGTATTAATCACTGTATTCCTGGGTCCAAATACTCAAATGCGGCCTTACTGCCAGAGAACGAAGAGTTCTTGGATCAAACAGAAGCTTTTCTCCAAGGGGAAGCCTCTGGCTCTCAACATGAAGCTCTCTTAGTTCTTCTAACCCTTCCAAGCCTTCTACAACAGCAATGTAATTGCCTCCCAGATACCTGCAAAACATGGACATCGTCTAAGTCAACTTTCTGAGAATGCCATGAACTTAAGAATAAAAATGCAATAGCAGAACCACTGAGTTGTATGAAAATTATACATGCAGACTATTGTGTTTATATTAAATATATGAAAAGGTTTAAATGACAAATTATATTCTTACACTTAATTAAGTCTAAAATACATTTTTATTTTTTAAGTGAGAACTGAAATACTCCCTGGTAAACTAACAAGACTCCTTATAGGCTACTACACAGAAGAATCACCTGGGTTGTGAGCTTATAAATGAAGATTTCTGCGCCTACCTCCCAGAGGTTGTGTTTTGGATATCTAGGCTGGATCACAGTAGTCTGCATTTTTTTGGCATATGTATATATATATATATATATAGGTGTGAAGTGTGCATGTCATATGCCTGTGTATGAGTAAATGCAGCATCCTTGTGCACCTGCATGGAGGTCAGAGGATAATGTCATGTGTTCCCCTCCATTGTTCACCTGCTTGTTTCCTTGAGACAGATTCTTTTCACTGATTCTAGAGCTTGCAGCTTTCCTGAGTCCCAGCAACTTTCCAGTCTCTGCTCCCGACAGGACTGAGGTTACAGATGTGTGTGACCACACACAGCTATTAGCATGGCTTCTGGGGAATTGAACTCAGTATTCTCAGGCCCCTGCAGGCTCTCATGCTTGTGCAGGAAGAGCTAACCATGGAACCATCTCTTCCTGCCAGTAGTCTGCATTTCAATAAGCATTCCTAGCCATACCACATGTCCCTACTCTGATGCTCTTTGCCCAGTTTTTGAGCAGCTTGGTAGTTATTCCAATCTAAAGAATTTAGATCTGCCAGTCTTTGATGCCCAATTATTGTTAGAGGTAATAAGTACCTTTTTACAATCAAATATTATCAGTTATGTAACCTTGATCTTTTCAAATGCGTGATTCAGAAAGTCACAGAATGTATCTGGGTTACAAGGAAACAGTTTTTTTTTGTTTTTGTTTTTGTTGTTGTTGTTGTTTTGTTTTTCGAGGTAGCGTCTCACTCTAGTCCAGGCTGACCTGGAATTCACTATGTAATCTCAGGCTGGCCTCGAACTCAAGGCGATCCTCCTACCTCTGCCTCCCGAGTGCTGGGATTAAAGGCGTGTGCCACCACGCCTGGCTAAGGAAACAGTTTTGACTAGCTGAACCTAAATGAGAATGTTTTATTCCTGAAAGCCCCTAACATATTCCTTCCTCCGAAAGAAAAGTATATCAGGACTCTATTTTTTTCTATTTTATTTTTTGAGACAAGGTTTCATTGTTGCCTAGGCTGGCTTTGCACTCACTAATTCTGCCCCACCCTCTTGAATGCTGGCATTACAGGCATGTGCCATCACACCTATTAGCTTCTCAGGCTTAATAAGACATAAATTATTGAGTATTACAGGTAAAAATTTATTATGTATGAGTAACAAAAATTAAAAAACAAGGACTGTTCTATAAAACATATGAACCTCAGATTCAACTACACATTCAATTCAGTGTTGGAACTGAATGCAGAAATTGGAAATACTGACCTGCATAAATTATGCACTATAATAAGCAGTTAATGACACAAAAATAAAAGCACTTACAGTTTTTCCAGTTTCTTTAGTGACCTGAGGTTATCTATACACGAAATACAATTGTTTTGAAGGTACAGATGGGTCAGATTTGTAGCATAATTCAGATCAGTTATTTGACTAATGCAGTTATCATATAAATATAAAACACTAAGGTTTTTGCAAGGAGAGAGGTTGTCCTGAAAAGGAAAACAAAGCAGGTCATACCTAATTTCTTATAAACACTTTTGTTTTTAATAAAAAAATTCACTTGAGAATTCTTCAAATTTCCTTAAGGCTAAAATTTCTCTATCCTGAGCATAACCAAAAAAAAAAAAAAGATTTCAGTAATTACAAAATAATTTTAAGGTTTAAAATTCTGTAATTGCACCAGTAAAATTTTATTTGTTAAAAATTGTCCAATGCAAGCAATTTTCCTTGGAAGCAGTAAGATTTCTCTGAAAGCTGAAGCACTTAACAAAGTGGTATTGAAGCATTGTAAAAAGCAGCGCTTGGTACTTCTGTAGGCTTGGTTCATATTACTGAAAATTAGAAATCATCCAATATTCAAAACTCATCAATTAAAAAAACTTTGGCAATGCTGTTGAACATGATAAAACTAATATCCTTTAGTTTCTTCAGTAACAGCTTACAGATTTCCAAATACAAGTCACGACAGTACCTTCCTTATGACCTACTGCTATAAAATAACTATAGGACTATATGCCTAGAAAGAGGATTAGAAGGATGTTGCCCAAATATTGAAAATGGTGGTCTCTGAATGAGTACAATTACAGTCTTAAAAGTTAAAGAATTTTTTATTTCATAAAATTATTACTATTTGCAAGGAGAGACATTGAGAGTATTGCAAACAAACTCCAGACACGTGCCACTTTGTGCATCTGGCTTTATGAGGGCACTGGGGAACTGAACCCAGACCATAAGGCTTTGCAAGCAAGGCCTTTAACTACTGAGTCATATCTCTAGCTCAAAAGTTGTTTTTTTTTTTTTTCAAGGTAGAGTCTCGCTCTAGCCCAGGCTGACCTAGGATTCACTATGTAGCCTTAGGGTGGCCTTGAACTCATGGCGATTCTCCTATCTTGGCCTTCCAAGTGCTGGGTTTAAAGGTGTGCACTACCACACCCAGCTAAAAATATTTTTAAAGGCTACCACTGAGTGACTGGTAGCACAGTCAGCCTAGAATGAGACAAACGATTGAAAGATATGCTGAAAAATACCTCAGCCATGGGGTAGAGAGATTGCTCAGTGGTTAAAGCACTTTCCTGCAAAGCCTAAAGACCTGGGTTCAACTCTCCAGTACCCACATAAAGCCAGATGCACAGTGGTGCATGCATCTGGAGTTTGCAGTGGCTGGAGGCCCTGGCGCTCATTTTTTCTCTTCATATAAATAAAAAAAATACAAAAAAAATTCCTCAGCCATCATTAAGGTACTATTTGGAGATTATATAACCCTAACCCTATATATCTTTATATTCAAAATTAGATACATTGTATGGTCAATTTTTAAGTTCCCAAGTTATTTTCCTGATAGTGTGGGTTATTGTAATCAGTTTGTTTTCTTCTTAAAGATCATCTATACTGGAAGAATATTGATACAAGGCCAAAAACTTTAATGGAGGCTCTCTGGGACAAGCAGTCTGTATATGGTATGACTGTGATTGTGAGCTCTGGGCAACTAAAGAGAACCATGAGCTTTGTTCAATTATTTCATATGGAAAAGGATCAGGAAATCAGAAGTGATACCGAAGCTGGGTGTGATAGAGCACACTTGGAATCCCTGCACGGAGAAGCTGAAGCAGGAAGGTCTGTAGACTGAGGCTAACATGGGCTATTTGCTGAATTCCTTTTTCATTTTTTCTTTTCTTTCTTCTTTCCTCCCTCCCTTCTTTTTCTTTCTTTCCTGGCAGATCTCATGTAGCACAGGCTGGCCTCAAACTTGGCATATAGCCAGGGTTACTCTTGAACTCCTAATCCTCTTCCTCAACCTCCCAAGTATACAGGTATACGCCGGACTTTAGTGAGTTTAGAGCAGTCTTGGCTACATAGTGAGACCCTGTCTCAATCCTCTCCTCAAAATAAAAATGATAAAATAGGAACTAGGTTGTGGCTCTGTAAGAATTTTATTTATTTATTTAGGTTTTTCAAGGTAGGGTCTCACTCTAGCCCAGGCTAACCTGGAATTCACTATGTAGTCTCAGGGTGACCTTGTATTCATGGCGATCCTCCTACCTCTGCCTCCTGAGTGCTGGGATTAAAGGCGTGCACCACACACCCGACAAGAATTTTATTTTTTATGGTACTGAGGTTTGCATCCAGGGCCTTGTATATGCTAGGCAAATGCCCAATTACTAAGCTACATTCTCAGCCCTAGAAAAACAGCTCTCCCTCTTCCTCCTTTCCTTTCTGTTTTGCTAGGGATTAGGTTAATGTTTTGCAATAATACAGGTGAGTGTTTTACAGCTGAACTATACCCCCAACTCTTCCAAATATTTGTTGGTTTTTTTTTTTTTAAGAAGGATAGGATCTCACTTTTTTGTTTGTTTGTTTTTTGAGGTAGAGTCTCACTCTAGCCCAGGCTGACTTGGAATTCACTATGTAGTCTCAGGGTGGCCTCGGACACATGGTGATCCTCCTACCTCTGCTTCCCCAATGCTGGGATTAAAGGCATGCACTATCACGCCTGGTAGATCTCACTCTTATAGCCCAGGCTGGCCTGGAATTTATGACAATCTTCCTGTCTTAGTCTCTGAAATGTTGGAATTAAAGGCTCAGAATATTTCTTGGTGGACATTTTTGCCTGGAGCTTTTGTGCTTCATTCATTCATCCACTCATCTATAAATATTTATTAAGGGGCCTGGTGTGGTGGCGCACACCTTTAATCCCAGCACTTGGGGTAAGGGAGGAGAGGTAGGAGGATCACTGTGAGTTCAAGATCACCCTGAGATTACATAGTGAATTCCTGGTCAGCCTGGGCTAGGGTGAGTCTCTAACTCGAGAAACAAAACAAAAAATTATTTTTAAAAATATTTATTTGCAAGCAGGAAGAGAGAGAGAGAGAGAGAGAGAGAGAGAGAGAGAGAGAGAGAGAGAGAAAGACAGAGATAAAGAATGGTGTGCCAGGGCCTCTAGCCGCTGCAAATGAACTCCAGATGAATGCACTTTGTGCATCTGGCTCTATGTGGGCACTGGGGAATTGAACTCAGGTTGTTAGGTTTTGCAGACAAATGCCTTAACCACTGAGCCTCTTCAGCCCACAAAATATTATTAAGAACTTAATAAGTCTCAGGCATTGTGTTAGAAAGGGGATTTAGAATTATGAGGACAAGACCCTTGTCCTTAGTGTAGCGTCTGTTTGTGAGAAATTTTCTCTCATCTCTAGTCTTTAACACAGTGGAGATTAACAGATACTAATACAAATGACCCCAAAGAGTTGTAGAACTCTTTAAAGTTGCTTAAATTAAACCCAAGAATTACATTAGCACTGAGAAAACATACACCCATGAAAACATAATTTTGTTTGATATAATGGACTCAGTATAACATATTGACATCATTGGTTAAATAATGTGCAAAATGTTTCACTGTTTAACTTGTTTTGGGTTGGGTGGTTTTTGGGAGTTGCTGGTTATTGTCAGGAGCCTTGGGTATGCTTACACACACATGACCACTGAGGTCTAGCCTCAGCCCCACTAGAGAATTTTTGAGTGGTAGTACTCACATTTATTTAAGTCTTTGTTTTATTTTTGAAACAGGGTCTCACCATGTAGTCCAGGCTGACCTTGAAACTTGAAACCCTCCTAGCTAAGCTTCCTGGATACTGGGTTACAGGTGCTACACCTGGTTTATTTCCTAACATTTTATGTTAAAAAGAATATATTCCTGTAGTTAAGGTGCTTGCCTGCAAAGCCTAATGACTCCAGTTTGATTCCCCAGTATTCACTTAAAGCCAGATGCACAAAGTGGTGCATATATCTGGAGTCTGTTTTGCAGAGGCAGGAGACCCAGGTGTGCCCATTCTCTCTCTGTTTAAATAATAAATAAATAAATAAATAAATAAGATATTCTGGCTGGGTGTTGTGGTATATGCATTTAATTCCAGCACTTGGGAGGCAGAGGTAGGAGGAGCACTATGAGTTCAAGGCTAGCCTGGGCTACAGAGTGAAATCCCACCTTGAAAGAACAACAACAACAAAAAATCCAAGGCACTGGAATACAAAAGGAATTTTTTTAAATTTACCAAATCTAGTTACCAAACTGTATAGTATACAGAGAACTATAAACATAGATTTAGCATATAAGAATCATAAGGATATATTTTATAGAGACAATAAGGTAAATATCACAGGAAATAAAAAAAGAAACATAAAGCTTCCTGGTAAAAGTATAGTTAATACGTATAATGAAAATAGAATTACTATATAGGTATTCCCTTGAACCAAAGTTAACATTTTGTAAAAACAGGAAATTTCAGAGTTCTTACAATTGAATCTATATTTTTGTCTGAAAAATTTATGTGAGTTATTTTCTTCAGGCATTGTGCAATGGTTTCTTCTTTTCGGGGTTTCAGATTGCTATTTTTGGTAATTAATTCCAAGGTCAGTCGAACCATGTTCCCTGTATAAGTCAAACTCTCAGCAGTAACTGTTCTGACACCATGTCCAGATGCATGCTTAGTATTACTTCCAACTTTCTAAAAATCAAGAAAAAAGGGAGTATCATTCTATCACATAGAAATTTAGGAAAGTTTTTTTTGTTGATGCTTCAATTTTCTTATATAAAACTATTTGATATATAATCTAGTTAATAGGAATTTTTACATATTGAAATATTTTCTAATTTATAAATTTTTAAATTAAAATTATTTAGAACACCAAAGTACATGATACTTATTTGCTTTTCCCTCCCTTTGGATGTTTGCTTGTTTATTCTTTGAGATGAGGGTCTCACTGTCTAGATGAGACTGGCCTTGAACTTTCAGAAATCCTCTTGGCTTTGCTTCCTGAATGCTGTGATGACAGTCTTCCTTTTATTTTTGAGACTGAGTCTTGACGCTCATCCTAGCCTCCAACTCAGAATCCTTCTGCTTCACCACCTCACACTTTCCCTTTAAATATTCTCCTCCCCTAGAATAGCATTTTGTAGTGATGAATTGTTACTGTGGCCTTTTATTATTTTCTTTTGCAGTCCTGGGATAGAATCCAGGGCTCTGTACATGCTAAGCAACAGGCAAGCACCCTAGCACTGAGGTACATCCCCAGACCTACTATGGACATCTTGCAGGCATGTCCAACCTTTCTTTTTTTAAATTTATTTATTTGAAAAGACAGAGGGAGAGAATAGGTACACCAGGACCTCTAGCCACGGCAAACAAATTCCAGATGCATCCATTGCTTTGTGCATCTGGCTTTATGTAGCACTGGGGAAATGAGCCCAGATCATTAGGCTTTGTAAGCAAGCGCCTTGACTTTGTTTTTTTTTTTTTTTTTTTTCCGAGGTAGGCTCTTGCTGTAGCCCAGGCTGATTTGGAATTCTATATGTAGTCTCAGGGTGGCCTCAAAATCAAGGTAATCCTCCTACCTCTGCCTCCTAAGTGCAGGGATTAAAGGCATGCCCCACCACACCTGGCTGGTTCCTTTTCTTATAGTAAGCACAGTAATTATATTTCCAAAATATAGATTAAATTATATAATGTAAAAATCCTGAATTCTACACAGAATGGTAAAAGTACCTGAAAAATGGGCATGTCTAGAAATGTTATTACATACACCTATGATCCAGAAAAAGGCAACATAATGCAGTGCTTGTCAGTCCAGATGCTCTGGTTCCTGTTTTGGCCTCACTGCTCAAAGGCAAGGCTCTTGAGTTACCTCCATTTTTTATAGAATAAGCTTAGGGCAAGGGGTGTACATGTATGAGACCCTGAGTTTGATCTCTAGCACCATGAAAACAAATACACAAGATTAAAAATAAAATAAGGGACTATCGGCAGTGGTGCTGCCACGTCCAGCTATTTGGGAGAGTGCTTAAGTCCATGAGTTTGAAGTCAATAATGTGAGAACTTGTCTCAAAATAAATATATAAAATGAGAAAAACTGCATTTACTTCCAAGGGATAATGACGGGATTCATGAAATGATCAGTATAGGATGTTCTGCATAATGTCTCACACAGATCAACGAATGTACCTATTATAACCATTATTATGTTACTGCTTTGTACACAGATAAAAAATTGTCTTGATTTGTTCTACCTTCAAGAATATCAAGATTATAGGAGAACACAGTATCAAATAAGATATTACTTCATATAAGTTATATGTTGTCCATAAAGTTAAGGAAACCAATTTTTCCTATCACTCAAGAACTATAGCGATGGCAAGTGATGAAAAACCAAGTCTTCCAATTTTTTTTTGTTTTGTTTTTTCGAGGTAGGGTCTCACTCTAGCCCAGGCTGACCTGGAATTCACTATGTAGTCTCAGGGTGGCCTTGAACTCATGGTGATTCTCCTACCTCTGCCTCCTGAGTGCTGGGATTAAAGGCATGCGCCACCACGCCCAGCTTAAGTCTCCCCAATTTTTAAAAAACTAAATATGTAACCAAAAGTCCATGATAAGGTTGTGCTTATTATTTTATGCTTTCTGGAATTTTACCAATCATACATCTCAATTTATATAGTATTCTGGATGCGAGATCAATGCTTAGAAGGAAAAACGAATTTAGTAGATGATAAACATGTCCCTACACATGAGCATATTACCTGGGAAATACAAATTGCCCACTATAAAAAAAAATCTGAATATTTTGGGTGCACTTTTGGATTCCTCAGAATGTAAGATATTTAATCTTTAGAATAAAATTATAAAACCTTCAAAGATTTTGGAAATATGGTTCTATTTGTGATTACTTTCATACTTTGAAGTTTATTTTTCAGATAAATTTGAAATGTGATGTAATATTCTGAATAAAATCTCCAGTTGGGTAAAAATTTTTTTCTTAATTTTTCCCTTTAAAATATTTCATGCTAAAAATGTACAGAAGCTGGGGATGTAGCTCATTTGTTAGAGTGATCACCCAGTATTCATGAAACTCTGAATTCAATCCCCAGCACAGAAAAAAAAATTGTAAAGAAAAATATGCCAGTATAATAGCAGGTAAGCTAAAAATATAAGATTCTAAAGATACATTTGAGCTGGGTGTGGTGGCACATGGACATGATCAGCACTTTGGAGGTGGACACAGCAAGATTAGAGTTCAGGGATAGCCTGAGCTACATTGCCAATGTGAGATCTTGTCTCACAAAAGCAAAAAGCCAACTGAGAAACAGGAATGTAGGTCAGTGATAAAACACTTGCCTGGCATGCAAAGAAACTGTTACTTTTCTATTTTTATTCTCTTGAATTTGGACATAACCCGTTCACGTTTTCATATTTTTTATTGCTG
>PVHP010040233.1:0-15907 GCA_004024765.1 Zapus hudsonius | reverse complement strand
AAAATTAATTTTAGCAGAATTCTATATTGTTGGCAGTTAATTCAAGCTGAACAGAAGTGGTTAGCTGCTTCTGCCAGATGGAAGATGCAGAGCGAGAATTTAGGAGGCAAATTACAGAAGCAAATCCTCCTAGAAACTAAAGAAAACAGACTTGGGCTGGAGAGATGGCTCAGTGGTTAAGGCACTTGCCTCTAGTACCTAAGGTCCCAGGTTCAATTCCCCAGGACCCACATAAACCAGACCCACAAGGTGGTCTCCCTCTCTCGCGCGTTTTCTCTCTCTCTCTTTCTCTCTGCTTGAAAATGAATAAAGGATGATTTTAAAAAATAATAAATTATAAAAAAAAACCCAGATTTCAGTTCAGTTAGACTGAAATGCTTTGTGTAGCTTATTTAGAAATTTCACACCATTTCTGTCTTTTTACCTTGGTCTATAAATTGATAGGGTTTAGAATCATGGGCAACTTTTTCCTTTATTTTTTTATTTTTAAAAATATTTTATTCATTTTCAAGCGAGAGAGAGAGAGAGAGAGAGAGAGAGAGAGAGAGAGAGAGAGAGAGCGCGCGCGCACCAGGGCCACCACCTTGTGGGTCTGGCTTATGTGTGTCCTGGGGAATTGAACCCGGGGCCTTAGGCACTGGAAGCAAGTGCCTTAACCGCCGAGCCATCTCTCCAGCTCAACTTTTTTCTTTATTTCATCACTCTAGGCAGGTAGATACAAGCAGGGTGAAGTTGGACTACATTTCTTATGAGGCCTGACCTCATCTTACCTCCTTGGAGAAGCGCAGTGTTGCTGCCTGCAATGCTGAGCAGCGCCGGGCTTGAAAGGCAATGGTCTCTGGCCAGTGGCTGTTAACTGTACCGACTCAGAGAGCAGCTCATTCATCAGACAGTACGCTTGTGAGATTCGCTGACTATAGTGGTCAGAGAGCAGCAATCTTTAAACAAAGAGTTAAAAGGCATTTTCTCAATCATTTCTGGTTCATATTTCCAGAGGGAGCATAATGTTTTGTTGTTTTCAATGCTTTGTAAACCCTTTATTAATCAGATTTCTCAAAACATTAGCAAATATGAAAGGCATGTGCAGAGCCAGGCGCAGTGATGCACACTTGTCATCCTGACTTGGAAGGCCGAGGAAACAAGGCTAAGAGTTTGATGACAACAATAATAATGGTACTTGTAGCTATGGCCTCTATATCCTCTGCGGTATTTACAGCAGAAATATGTCACAAAAATTTAATGCCTCGGGAAGATGGCTCAGTGGTTAAAGGGACTTGCATTCAAAACCTGTTGTCCCAAGTTCAGTTCCCACAGCCTCCCATGTAAAGCTGCACAGGCATTCATCTGCAGCAGCAAGAAACCCTGGTGCACACACGGGTGCACACACACAAATAAATAATTATTTTTAAAAATGAATGCCACGAGTAATATTTGAAACCATGTTCCCCACAAGTCTTTTCAGCATAATTATTTTACTTCAAGGATACCTCCTGTAACCCTCTATTTGTAGACAGGAAGACTACAGTGAAAGGCACAATTCTGAAGGCATTGTCTATAAGTAAGCACGAGCAAGCTAGCAAGAATGCGGAGGATACAGCTACCCAGCTCACCTGTCCTTTTCATGTTTCATCTTCTGTCGCATCCTGATCTGCCTTGAAGTCAGATAAAGCTGTGCAAAGAAACATCGGTTAGTTTACTCCTGTTCCAGACAAATAATTAAATCACTAGACATTATTCTGCTCATGTACTTTGATAGACCTGAGGTCTCTACTGTGTCTGCAAACCTCCTTAAGAACCTGTTGGCCTGGAGAGATGGCTCAGCAGTTAAGGTACTCTCTTTCAAAACCCAACAACCTGAGTTTGATTCCCCAGTGACCATGTAAAGCCAGATGCACAAAGTGGCACATGCATCTAGAGTTCATTTGCAGTGACTGGAGGCCCTGGTGCGCCCATTTGCTCTCCATGTCTCTCTCTCTCTCTCTCTGGGTGTGTATCTGTTTCTCTGCTAGCAAATAAATAAAAATAAAAGAGTGTTTTATTAACACAAGTATGTGCTTCTCACAGACAGACAAGTAAATTACATACTTTATATAAGAGGTCACCTAATTTTATACTATGTGGAATTTAAACAGGGCATCCTTATCTAGAAAATTCATTTACAGAACTTATTTTCCTAATGATGTTTTTAAAATAAAGTATCATTCTATTTTGAAATTGCAAAGTAAAGGTTAAACTGTGATCCAATTATAATTTACATGTAGCTTTAATAGTAATATAATTATCAAAGTAACATGAGTTTTTCACCATTCACATTATTATTTTTTGCATTATTAGGATATAAACCCATTGTTTTTCTTTAAAAGTAAAAAGCTCATAGCTGGGCGTGGTGGCGCATGCCTTTAATCCCAGCACTCGGGAGGCAGAGGTAGGAGGATCACCATGAGTTCAAGGCCACCCTGAGACTACATAGTGAATTCCAGGTCAGCCTGGACTAGAGTGAGACCCTACCTCGAAAAACAAAAACAAAAACAAACAAAAAAAAAAAAGTAAAAAGCTCACAACATTAAAGCAGCCTTAATACCCACCCACCACGACTCAGGGAACTGAGTGGAAGAGGGGGTGGAAAGATTGTGAGAGCCGTGGTGGGGGAGGCTATCCAGAGGCATGGCACCCCTCAGTAACAACACACCTGGGTCAGGAGAACTGGGCTGAATACTAGGCTATCCATGGTCCCCCTACCACAAAGACTGATCCAGATGGCCCATGGAGGAGGATATCCAGCTGACTGGGGAGGGGGAGGGGGAGCAATGAGGAATTGGGGATAACAACTCATTGTTGGCCCACTAAACAACGTAGCTCATTATGGACAATAAAAAAAAAGTAAAATCCTGGATACTAACCATATTCAAGGTTCCATAAATTAATGCTATCACACGCGCACACACGCATGCTTCTGAAACATTAGAGTTTACAGATAGAAAATCAAGTTTCAAAATGGCTGTAACACTGCCGGGTGTGGTGGCACACGCCTTTAATTCCAGCACTCCGGAGGCAGAGGTAGGAGGATCACCGTGAGTTCAAGGCCACCCTGAGACTACATAGTGAATTCCAGGTTAGCCTGGACTAGAGTGAGACCCTACCTCGAAAAACCAAAAATAAAAAAAAAGGCTCTAACAAAGGGGGGAAAAAAAGAGAAAAACTGGCTACCTCTGGGGCAGTTCATACCCCCATACCCCCTAACCTATGGAGAGATTCAGTATGCACACTGAGGAAAGACCCCAGTGGGTAGGGGACAGAAAAGAGGGAAACGGGGACACCTTCACAAGGTTTGTTCATACAATGTATATACTTATGCATAATAAAGATATTTTTAAAAACAGCTCTATGGGCTGGAGAGATGGCTCAGCGGTTAAGGCACTTGCCTCCAGTGCCTAAGGCCCCGGGTTCAATTCCCCAGGACCCACATAACGCCAGACCCACAAGGTGGTGGCCCTGGTGCGCTCTCTCTCTCTCTCTCTCTCTCTCTCTCTCTCTCTCTCTCTCTGATTGAAAATGAATAAATAAAATAAAAAAAGAAAGAGTCCTTAAACAGTAAGAGTGCATGGACTGGAGATCGCTCAGTGGTTAAGGAGCTTGCTTGTAAAGTCTAATGAGCAGGGTTTGATTTCCATACTGAACAGAAGCACAAAGTGGCTCATGTATTTGGAGTTCATTTGTAATGGCTAGAGGCCTTAGGCCTATTCTCGCTCTCTCTCTCTGCTTGCAAATAAATAAATAAAATATTTAAAAATAAAAAAAAACAGCTCTAAGCTGGGTGTGGTGGCGCATGCCTTTAACCCCAGTGGAGAGTTCAAGGCCAGCCTGAGACTACAGAGTGAATTCCAGGGCAGCCTGGGCTAAAACAAGACCCTCATCTCAAAAAAAAAAAAAAACAAAAAAAAACTTGGTTTTAATATACACATTAGTTGTTCAACTGCTGAAGGAGGAAAGGAGAAAGCTAGCTTCTTTTAGGCAGTTTCAGTTAAGAGACTGAGGCCCAGAGAGAACCATGAGATGTCACCCCACCCTGACACAAGAATGGAACTTGTATCTGATGGAGACCCACCTACAGAGTCCCCCTGCTGCCCACCGTCTAGCATGCTACCTGGACAGCAGGCCCAGGTGGGCTGGCCCTGGGGTCTGCCCTCCAAGTCTACAAAACAGTCGGTCTTACCCTAGCATACTCCAAAGAATCTGAGGCTATAAAAGCAGCAGCCTTCCTGTCCCCTCTCTCTCCTGACTCTTGGTGTGTCTTTCCCACTCTATCCTGGGCTGCTTGGATATATGTGAGTCTTGTCTCAAACCCCAGGCAGGGTGGTTGGGAGAGCACAGTCCAGATTCTTGGTCTGGTGGAACTTTTCTGCTTGCCTCTGCTTTATAGTTGGGGGTAACTTTGCACTTTAATTACATGTATAATTTTCCTCTGGTCTGAATCTACCACGTGCGTATTTCCCTTACACTCCACATCTACCACGTGGGGGTTTCTTCTAACTCTAGGCCTGCCATCTTTAAACTTGGGGTAATCATGAGTGTAACTCTTAATTACTCATTTCTCCTCCGAATTTCTTGGTTTCTGCTTTGATATTTTTCCCTGTTTGTCTTCCTTGCAAACCTCAATTTCTTTTAAATGAACTTTATGAACTCCGCTCTACTTGCTTGCGGCTTTACCCTAGTCTTTCCCTAAAAGCTTCAGATTTTCTTAAATTAACCTTATAAACTATATAGGCTTCTCACATGGGAGAGTTTCATACTTCCCGTGTGTTTTTGACTCTGCTCTAGCCTCCCTTCCTAGATCCCAGTCTCCCTTAAATAAACCCCCAAATTTGTAATTTCTTTCTTAAATTAACCCAATTATATGTGATTTCTCCCTAAATGAACTTAATAATTCATAATTTATCCTTCTTGAGTCTGTCTTTATTGATTCTTTATTAAAGGTAGGACAGGACCCAAACCTCAAGTTCATAAATTTGGGGGATCCCTCCTGAATCCCCAAATCCTGTAACACTACCACTGACTCTCATTGAAAATTAAAGAAACAACTCCTGCTGGCTATCTCCCCTCCTCATTTGTCAGAATGCTAGCGCCATAATTAGCCTCCTGGAGAAAACCACTTAAGATAAGTCAGCAGAACACGATGTGCACAACATCCAATGATACTTTGGCTCAGGTACTTTTTAAACTTTTCCTGAATTGAATAAAATGATATTTCTATCGTTCCAGTAATTTTAAAATCCAAGTTTTGATAATTTTTAAACTATCTGCCAGGAATAAAAAGTGCACATATTCCCACTGCCCTGGACACCACAGACTTACTGGGCGGCTTCTGGAGCAGAAAGGCTCATGCTCCTGACCTCGCTTCTCTGCCAACTGATTTACATACTCTGCCATTCTTTCTTTGCGTTTTCTTTTCATCCAGGCTCTAATCTCTTTTCTTTCCTTCTCAGTTCTTTGTGGGCATCTGCCAGAAGAATGCTGGATCCTGAGAAATTGAACAAGCAACACATCATTGTCTTTTTAATTTGTTTGCAGATGAGAAGTATCCACACTAAACACAGTCGTCTGGGCTGGGTGTCAGGGCATCAACCTTTACTTCAGCACTAGAGGCTGCGGTAAAAGGATTGCCATGAGTTCCAGTCCAGCCTAGGATTATAGTGGGTTTCAGATCAGCCTGGGCTAGAACAAGACCCTACCTCAAAAAAAAAATTTTTTTTTCAGGGACTAGGTTTAATTCAGTGGTAGAACATGTGCTTAACATGGACAAGACCCGGGCTTCCTGTCTCAAAAAGAAAAGGACCTGAGGGAGGGAAGGGAAGGGAAAGAAAAAAGAAAAGGACCTAGACCAAGAGCACGCACATGCATATATGTATAGACAGACAGACACACACCCTTTATTACCTACCTGGAGATATTTATAGTTTGTTGCTCTGTTAAGCCAAGCTCTTCACTAGAAACTCCACTTTTAGTTATAAGGTCATCAATGATGTCAGCAACATCAGCCAATTCAGTTCCCTGGAGTTGATCTCCTGAAACGCTTCAATTGCAAATGTTAGCTTGAGAACCAGAAATCAACACCCACTTCACTACCGTAAGCAACAATGAACATGCCACACTCAAGAGCAAATCAATGGACGTGCACCTCTTCTTCCATCCATTTCTAAGATTCTGCTCACTCTGCAGAGAGGCCGACATCAACTGCCAACTTCATGTTCTAAAGAGCCAGCTCCAGACCCAGGTGGAAAGGCTGTTTTGATTGTTTTTTTTTTTTTAATGTTTAATTTTTCATTTAGCACATAGTTTAGGAATACTAGAGCACAATTTGTTTTAAAGCTAAATAATCTGTCCATTTTTGACATTATTCTATTTATTCAGTTTCAAGCAGAAAGAACCAGGGCCATCACCGCCCATGTGGGCACTAGGGAATTGAACCCGGGGCCTTAGGCACTAGAGGCAAGTGCCTCAGCCGCTGAGCCATCTCTCCAGCACCTAATCTGTCCATTTTAATTGAATTGTTCATTGAAACACTTCCACACTTAAGCCTGGGCTAGAGTAAGATCCTACCTCAGAAACAAACAAACAAACAAGTAGTGAAGTTTGGGGGCCGGGGAGAAGGTGCTTGCTGAGCTAAGGTCAGACTTCCTGAGTGCTCTCGGGAAGCTCCATGCAGAGGCATGAGAGCCTGTCCACGGCAGCAGCACAAAGACAGAGGCGGAAGAGGAGGAACATGCTGGAGGCTGTCCTCTGTCACGTCCATACACACAGACACACGCACGTACGCACTCACAAGTATATGATAGAAAATAGAAAAACATCAATGAAAAAAGTAGCAAGATTATAACATATCCTTCTCTCTGGTTCCCCAAATCCTATCTTCTTGCATAATGTCATCTTGACTCAAAATTGAGAAATTCGTACAAACAACTAACTAACCTCGGGCTTTATTCCCATTTTTCTGACTGTATCACTAGCTCCTTCCGCCCAGCCCAGCATCCAGTCCAGAAGCACAACTGCACTTAGCCTTCCTGTTTGGGATGGTTTTTGTCTGTCTGTATTCTGCATAATCTTGATAGTTTTTGAAAACCCTAGTCAGTAATTTCGTTACTGTTTGAATTTTCTCTTGATGACGAGCACGCTGCGTGTTTGGAAGAATATGAGAGCAGCGATGTGCTCTGCTCGGAGCACTGTGCCTCACCACAAGGAGCCAGGCCTTCGAGGCTGAAATGTGGCACATGCTTAGTGCAAGAAAATGCAGCAACTGCAGTCTGTTATGTTCTAATTATCTTTGTTAAAACACAAAAGATATATCATAACCCTTCCCAGATTCTTAAAATCACTTATTTCCAATGAAAGTCTCTAATATTCCTTTACACTATAAAAGTATGATATAAAAGTTCATACTCGTAGGAACAGAAAATTTCCAGAACACATATTAACGCATATTTAAGCAACATAATTTTGAACTCTTGAAATATTTACCTTTCAAAGAATTCATTGCTGTTAGTCATACCTTAAAAAGAAACATCAATAAAAAGTTTAGGTCAGTTGTTTTTAAAATTCAATTATTAAGCAGATTTAGAAATTACATAGCCAGAGTGAAATAATTTAAAACCTTT
This sequence comes from Zapus hudsonius, assembly GCA_004024765.1. NCBI lineage: Eukaryota > Metazoa > Chordata > Mammalia > Rodentia > Dipodidae > Zapus > Zapus hudsonius. The sequence goes on along the minus strand of PVHP010040233.1, from coordinate 8,258 downwards.
AAACTAGCATGATGATATATTATATTGATTTTCCCCTTGAATATGCTATTTGATAGTCAATACTGTCTATGTTTTAACTTTTCTGTCTCAGAAGTACACTATTCTTTCCTGAGTACATTAGGAGTACTGGAGCACAATTTGTTTAAAAGCTAAATGAAACAGTGAATCCCAGATAACCTGAAAACATCTAATTTAAATCCACAAAGTAATTTGCTTAGAAAAATAAAGAATGATTTTTGAGCTTTTTCAACATAATTACCCCTCGTCAAACAAACACTGAACTAACTCCATGTGCGGCCATGAAAGACATGATCCATCAGCTTCGCTCTATTCTTCAATTTAACTCCAAATAGCTAGACCCAGCCCAAGTTCACTTCGAAAGATCTTAAGGCAGCTGCCAAAAATTAAAATCCAACCTCGAGTAACCAAATTATTTGACATAAGGATATGTCATAGAGGGCTGAAGAGATGACTGTGATTAAAGGCACTCGCTTCCAAAGCCCAGGTTCCATTCCCAGATGCACAGTGGTACATCCATCTGGAGTTCACAAAGGCCCTGGTGCACGCATATTCACACTCTCTCTGTCTCTGTGTTGGTAGTGTCTGCCTGGCATTACAAAGCCCTGGGTTCAATCTGCAGTACTGGACAAAGCCCAGTGTGGTGGCACATGACATCTTCCTGTATGCATCTTATGAAGCTCATGTGAATAGCACACACGTTTTAATTTCCCTTCCTTGAAATACACATTACAAAATCACTTCTCATATTCTTCAAAATTATACTCCCAGTGAGTACATCATAATGCAAACTAAAAGGGAAGGTAAGTGAAACAGTTACAAGCAGTACCAGGAGAAGTAGTATTCCAGTCACTGGACAAGCTGACAGCTGACTCGGCAGAACGGAACACACAGGGTTTCTGACTGGAATGATTTTCTGTTACTGAAAATTTAGTTTCTGAAGTCTCTTCTTTGTCATTTTCATCTTCCATACCCACAAGAGTTTGGAAAGGCACTAATCCAGGGTAAGTAAGAAAAAGTAAACAATATAGAAAAAGTATAACAATTGCTAACACAAATGAAACACAGATATATTAGAAATTTGCAACATAAACTAGGCATTGAGGTACATGCTTTTAATCCCAGAATTTGGGAGGCAGAGGTAGGAGGATTCAAGTAAATTCAGAGCCAGCCTGGGACTACAGAGTGAGTTCCAGGTCAGCCTGGGATAAAGGGGGACCCTACCTCAAACTACCTCAAAAAGAATTGTTTTTTTTTTAATTCCAACATAGTCTCATTCTGATATCTCACCACAGGATAGTGAGTTATTTTAATATGAAACTTAAGTGACAACTTTTCCATAGTACAAGAAAATTTTAAATTTAAGAAAACAATAAAAACACAAGAGATTGATTTGGAAAACAAAAGTTCTAGATATTAAAAATATAGTCACCAAAATTAAAATAACAGTTAAAATAGCAAAGAAAATATAATATAGATTGGTTATACATATTTGGAATATAGGAAGGAAAGAAAAAGGGAAGGAGGCAGGGAGGGAAGGAGGAAGGAAGTTCAGAAAAAAACGAGAAATGAGGGAAGAAAGAAAAAGAGAAAGGAAGAAAAAAGAAAGAGGAAGAAAGGGAGGAATAAAGGAGAATGAAGAAGGGAAAGGGAGAAAAAATTAGTAACTAGAAGACAGATCTGAAAATATCACAATGAATACACCACTGAGAATTAAAAAGGTAAAAATTATTAACAGTGTATTAAGTAGAATGAGAATGTTCAAAGAATGTTTTATAAATGCTTTCAGGGGAGAGAGAAAAGAACGGTATGAAACAATGTGAAATCACCAAACTGTAGGACCGACCGACCTTCCTTCCTTCCTTCCTTCCTTCCTTCCTTCCTTCCTTCCTTCCTTCCTTCCTTCCTTCCTCACTCCCTTCTCCCCCTCCCTCCCTGTTTTTTTTTTGAGGTAGGGTCTCACTATAACCCAGGCTGACTTGGAACTCACTCTGTAGCTCAGGATGGCTCTGAACTCATGAAAATTCTACCACTACCTCCAGAGTGTTATGATTGATGTTAATCATTTCTTTTTTTTTAAATAAAATATTTATTCATTTTCAAGCAGAGAGATACAGATATATATATATATATATATATATATATATATATATATATATATATATATATATATATATATATATATATATATAGAGAGAGAGAGAGAGAGAGAGAGAGAGAAAATGCACCAGGGCCATCACCTTGTGGGTCTGGCCCATGTGGGTACTGGGAAATTGAACCCGGGGCCTTAGGCACTGGAGGCAAGTGCCTTAACCGCTGAGCAATCTCTCCAGCCCGATGTTAATCATTTCTAAGCAACAAAAATAACAGTCCTGGGGCTGAGGAGACAGCTCAGCTGTTACCTGCTTGTCTGCAAAACCTAATGACCAGGGTTCACTTCCCCAGTAGCATATAAGCCAGATGCCCAAAGCAGCACATGCATTTGGGGCTCATTTACAGTGGCTAGAAGCCCTGGTGTGTCCATCCTCCTCCTCTATCTATCTATCTATCTATCTATCTATCTATCTATCTATCTATTTCTGCTTGCTAATAAATTTTAAAAAATAACAATCCTGAACTATATTCATCTTCTAACCTCAAATATATAAAACAAAATTTAACAGTTTCAACAAAAAGAAATCTCATAATCATTGTGGGAATTTTAATGCATACATTCTTGAAAATGAGTGGTCCGTAGACTAAAGAGCATGGAAGGTGTGGACAAATAACACTTGGACGCTGAAGACACAACATATTTTAGTTGTGGAGGTAGGAGGACTGCAGTGAGCCTGAGGCTATCCTAGGTTACAGAGTGAGTTCCAGGTCAGCGTGGGCTGGAATGAGACCCCACCTCAGAAACCCCCAAACCAAAGAGAGACTGGTTAGAAATAAGCAGAGGTTCAGTGGATGAGGGCTAAGGGAAAGGGAGAGAGTGGGAGGGGATTACGAGCAGGGTGCTCTGAGTATATGTGTGGTAGGATGTCAATAAAAAGTTTTTTTTAATATCGTTTATTTTCAAGTAAAGAGAGAGAAGAAGGGAGCTGGAAAGATGGCTTAGCGGTCAAGGCCTTTGCCTGCAAAGCAGAAGGTCCAGAGTTTGATTCCCCAGTACCCATATAAAGCCAGATGCACAAGGTGGTACATGTGTGTCTGTACTTTGTTTGCAGTGGCTGTAAGCCCTGGTGCACCCATTCTCTCTCTCTCTCTCTCTCTCTCTCTCTCTCTCTCTCTCTCTGCTTGCAAATAAATAATTAAAATATTTTTAACAAAAAATAAAAAGAGAGAGGAAGAAAATATGGGCATGCTTTTTTGAGAAGGTAGGGTCTCGTTCTAGTCCAGGCTGACCTGGAATTCACTATGTAGTCTCAGGGTAGCCTCAAACTCACAGTGACCGTTCCACCTCTGCCCCCAAGGTGCTGGGATTAAAGGCATGCGCCACCATGTCCGGCTTTTTTTTTTTTTTTGGAAAAAGTTTTCAAAAAGAAAAAAATGCTTTTGCAGTGGCAAGAGTCCATTGTGCAACCATTCTCTCTCTCTCTCTCTCTCTCTCTCTCTCTCTCTCTCTGTAGTTCCATATAAATAAAAATATTTTGGGCTGGCACAATGGCTCAGTGGTTAAGGCTCTTGCCTGCAAAGCCTAAGGACCCAGGTGCAATTCCCCAGTACCCATGTAAAACACAAGGCAGCATATGCATCTGGAGTTTGGTTGCAGTGGTTAGAGGCCCTGGTGTGCCCATTCTCTCTTTCCCTATCTGCTTTCTCTCTCTCTCTCTTTCTCTTTCGCTTAAATAAACAAGTAAATAAATAAAATATTTTAAAAAAATAAATAATCAAAATATTTTTTAAGGGAGACCAGAAATTAGTGCAGAAGAAAATTGAAAATACAGTGAATTATCAAATCAGGGCCCATTTTTTAAAAATATTTTTATGGACCTATTTACTTGAGACAGAGACAGACAGAACAAGGCAGAGAGAGAGAGTATGGACATACCAGGCCTCCTGATGCTGTAAAGGAACTCCAGATGTATGGTATGGGCAACTTTGTCCATCTGGTTTTAAGTGGGTACTGGGGAACCAAACCCAGGCCATCAGGTGTTGCAAGCCAGCGCCTTTAACCTCTGAGCCATCTCTTCAGTCCTGGTTGTTTTTGTTTTTTTTTTTCTTCTTTTAACAATTTTTATTATTTGATTTATTTTTAAAGAGAGAGAGAGAAAGAAAGAATAGGTGCACTAGGGGAGCTAGAGAGATGGCTCAGTGGCTAATGTGCTTGCCTGCAAAGCCTAACAATCTGGCATGCCCATTCATTTTCTCTCTTTCTGTCTCTCTCTGCTTGCAAATGAAAGAAAGAATGAAAGAAAGGAAGGAAGGAAGGAAGGAAGGAAGGAAGGAAGGAAGGAAGGAAGGAAGGAAGGAAGGAAGGAAGGAAGAAAGAAAAAGAAAGGAAGGAAGGAAGGAAGGAAGGAAGGAAAAGAAAAAAAAGAAAAGATGCATTAGGGCCTTTAGCCACTGCAAATGAACTCCAGATGCATGAGTCACTATGTGCATCTGGCTTTAGATGGGTAGTGGGGATTCAAACCAAGGCCTGAATTCAGGCTTTGCAAGCACCTTAACCCCTGAGCCATCTCTCTAGCTCAGGACCTGGTTAACTAAACCACTGATAAGACTGAATGAGAAAGAGAACACAAGTGTAAACTGCCATTGGTGCGGTGGAATATAACACCTACTATAATTTCATTCTGTCAATAAAGAAATAAAACAGTACCTCATCATTGCTTGGCTGTAACTAGAACCTCAAATTCCATCTCAGCTGAAACCATAAAGAGCAGCTCCACGCAAGGCCTTCTCATTCACAGAGAAATCCCGGGCATCCTGCCCCTTTCTGGTATAAAGGCTAGAAATTACTGGCCTCTGGAGAAGGGGATTGCTTTCAAATGGCAGCCAAGCATACTGCTACAGAAATAACCCTGGATGCTGAGTGGCTCAGTAGTAGAGAGAACGCTTAGCATGCATAAAGCCCTCTCTGCACCAAGGGGTTAAAAAAAAAAAAAAAAAAAAACCCTAAAATGATCCTCATCTAACAACAGGGGATAGAGTGAGATTCTGATGGTTTCAGCTCATATACTAAAAGCATTTCTAGCCTGGCACTCCATAAAGCTTTGCTTTTTCTTGCAGTTTTTTGAAGCTAGGCTTCAATCCCAGCCTGCAGACAAACCTTCTTCAGCAAGGCTAATGGCTTGTGAAGCTAATGGTCTTTCAGTTTCATGGTCAGAAACCAATTCAATATGATCTGCCCATCCAACCTGCAGAAGAAAATACACACAACAACAAAAAAAACTATTATAAATATTATACTCAGATAATTTAAAAAATATCCCTAACAATTTTATGTTTTGTTTTTTTTTTTTGAGATAGGGTTTTATATATCCCAAGCTGGCCTCAAACTTGCTATGTAGCCAAGGATAACTTTGAACTTTGGATCCTCCTACTTCTTACCTCCTGAATACTGGAATAACATGTGTGTTACTATGCCCAGTTTTTTAAAAATAAAATACTGATTTTCATTTATTTGTGAGCAGAGAGAGATAGAGACAGAATGGGCATGCCTCCAGCAGCTGCAAATGAACTCCAGATGCATGTACCACTGTGTCTATCTGGCTTTACATGGGCATTGGGGAATCGAACCTGGGCTGTTAGGTTTTGCAGGCAAGTGCCTTAACCGCTGAGCCATTGCTCCAGCTCCTAAGCAAATGTTTTTAAAGCCTTTTCTTTGCGATTGTGTCTAAGATACACTAAAGTATTAACAACTATTTCAGGAGCAAGTCTTTAGTACATACATGTGATTTTATCACAGCAAGAACCCAAATATTAAACACACATTTATCAAATGCTGGGCTGTGTTTAGCAAAAGACACAGTCCCCACCTGCAGGTCTTTAAAGACTGGGCTAAGATAAACTCTAGCATGATTTTATAAACTTCCCCCAAAAAGTCAAACCACCTCTGCCTCCCTGGGAGGTTCAGGAAAGCCAGCATGTGTTTTCTGAAAAGACAACCTGGGTATAGGTGCACACATATACACATGTGTGCACATTCACACATACATGAGCACATACACCTATATAAATATGCATACACGCCTGCACACATACCATACACAAATATGTAAAAGTCAAGGATGGGTGATGGCCCATGTAAAGTCAAATGCACAAAGTCATGTGTGCACCTGGAGTTCACTTGCAGCAGCAAGAGGTCCTGGTGCCCTAGACTATCACTATCTCTCTCTCTCTCTCTCTCTTTTTTTTTTTTTTTTTTTTTTTGGTTTTCAAGGTAGGGTCTTGCTCTAGCCCAGGCTGACCTGGAATTCACTATGTAGTCTCAGGGTGGCCTCGTACTCATGATGATCCTCCTACCTCTGCCTCCTGAGGGCTGGGATTAAAGGCATGTGCCACCATAACCGGCTTTCTCTCTCTCTCTCTTTTTTTTTTTCTTTTGTTTTTTCGAGGTAGGGTCACATTCTAGCCCAGGCTGACCTGGAATTCATTATGTAGTCTTAGGGTGGCCTAGAACTCACAGCTATCCTCCTACCTCTGCCCTCCCTAGGGGTGCATCACCATGCCTGGCTTCTTTCTCTTTCTCTTTTAAATAAATAAATAGGACCTTAATTTTAAAAAGAAAATATAAAAAGTCAGTTGTCTTAAATGACATCACATTATAAGTTGAATAATTCAGTTAGACCCTAACCCCCAAGAATAAGGAGGGATACCTTTTCCCAGTGCAGATTTAGCACTTCCGGTCTGGGGAAGTCCTGCTCTATGTTTTCTGCAATGTTCTGTACTGCCAGCAGCTGCTGGTCGATGCTCTGAAGCTTGGCAGTGAGCTGCACCAGCCTGCGAGCCGCAGGGCTTGGAGTGGGGTGGGCAGCAGGTGCATCCTGCAGCAGCATCCACAGCAGAGACTCTTCCACGGAGTGTGACTGTGTGCTCGGTTCTTTGAACTGCAACTCTGGGCGAGGCAGATCTCAACATTAATAAAAGTCAATCAGCATTAACTATACTTAAAGAAGAGGGTGATGCTCATGACCTCATGTTAAGCCAATGTAACATCACCTTCCAAATCAGTTTTCATTAATTATTTTTTGGTGGCTCACTGGCTTAGGTGCTTGCCTGAAGAGCCTAACGACCCGAGTTTGATTCCCCAGTGCCCACATAAAGCCAGATGCACAAAGTGGAGTCCGTCTACAGCAGAGGAAGGCCCTGACTTGCCCATTCTTTCTGCCTGACTCTCTGCTTGCAAAATAAATAAATAAAATATATATATTTACAGAGAGAGAGGGTCGCACCAGGGCCTCTTGCCATTGCAAAGGAACTCTAGATGCATGCACCACTTTGTGCATCTGGCTTAATGTAGGAACTGGAGAATTGAACCTGAGCAGTCAGATTTTGTCAGCAAGTACCTTTAACTGCTGAGAGCTCCCCAGCTTCCTCATGTGTAGATCCTAGCTACAAATGTTTAGATTAGTATGTAAGTTGGAGTAGAGGCCAGAAAGCTAGACATGGGTTATAAGGGAGGGAGGAGAGGGGAAACTTAAGGGGAGGGTATTGTACATATGTAAGTAACAATCAGATTACTAGGGGTGCAATGGCCTAAGTGGGATTGGGGAAGGGACTGAGCAAAGGAAGGTGGGAGGAGGGTTAACAAAAATTTAAGAGGTTGAGCCTAAGCCACATGCAAACCTACTTCTTTATATCATGACACACCTAGTGGCATGTCTGTTATGACAGAAAACAAGAACTGTCTAATTGGACTGGAGGCCCACTCCATGGAGGGAATACATGTCGGGTACTGAAGACATAGTCAAAGCCTATGGTGGGGGAGGTCATGAGCCCTAGAGGAGTAATGCCTGCTGTTGTCTGGCTAAATGCATATATTATGCCCACACCAAAATGCCTTAAAATAAGCACTTAGAACTTTTTTTTTAAAAAAAAGCACTATAGCTTTCGGCCAGAACCGCCATCTTCCAGTAATTGGCCAAAATGACAAACACAAAGGGAAAGAGGAGAGGCACTCGGTACATGTTCTCTAGGCCTTTCCGAAAACATGGAGTTGTTCCTTTGGCCACTTATATGCGAATCTACAAGAAGGGTGATATTGTAGACATTAAGGGAATGGGTACTGTCCAAAAAGGAATGCCCCATAAATGTTA
>PVHP010040232.1:0-15876 GCA_004024765.1 Zapus hudsonius | reverse complement strand
CTGCCCCCTACCCCAGCGGGGTAGGGGTACAGGCCTTACCTCACTGAGGCCTGGGCCAGCAGTCCTTCTACTCCATTGCCATGTGGGACAAGAGGGGGAGTCCTCTAGGGAAGCTAGTTTTAAGTCCTCCCCAGGTGAGTCAGAGGGACAGCTGATTGGTTCATATCTGACCAATCAGTTTTAGCACCTAGGTTGTAGCTCTAACTAGACACCTCCCATTCAAAGGGAGGGGCTGGAAGGGTAGGAGCGGTCTCTATACACACCTGACTGTCACAGTTGGAGGCATATGACATTTTGTCATAGGATTAGAACTATTAAGAGTCAGAGCCAACCTGTTTTAGAACCTTGTTTGTTTTTCTTTTGGAAAATTGTTATTACCATATATCCTTGGTTATACATTTCTCTCTGAGTGTTTAAGACCCAGCATATAGCCACAATTTAAACAAGTACATCTTTTTGGGTATCACCAATGTCTCTCCAAGGAGGATTTGTGGGAGAAGAAATGTGACTTCTCCAGCATTATTGCTGTCAGTTAGGATGAGTTCAGGCCATGCAGATCTTGGCCTTCCTTCCTGGAGACTGGTCCATTCTCAGTGTGACTCTCCTGTTTTAGCTTGTACACTGATTTTGTTTCTGGTCTCTGTGTCTTTCCTGACCAGAAAGGCAGGCTACCAGAGAGTCAGTGTGAAAACTTTGTCCTCAGTGGTGACTCCTGTTAAGGAGTGTCCCTCCATCTCCTGTGGCCTCGTGACATGGGAGCAGAGGCAATGATATTTGCCTATTTTGCTCCATGGCTCCAATTGAATTTGGCCTTTACATAGGTAGTTAGAACACTCAGAAAGGAATATGTATCAACCTTGTAGGATAAATATATCTGTATTGACATCTATGATTGACTAGTAAAGCATATCTAATTAAAATATGACATAACCTTTAGTCTACTTTGTCTAACCTTTGAGTTTACTTATTTCTGGAATAGTTTAGGTCATAATGAAGCATGAAAGTAGACTCGTTTTTATTTTTAAATATCTCATGACTATCAACACAGACAATACTGTTAGTTTTGAAAACTTCTTTTTAGCAATAAATTGATCTAACCTGGAAGTTATCAGGAACAGCTAAGCAAGACAGCATCTATGTTTGAAAACACCAATTACCCAAGAGAGTTTAGAAATTCAGTTGTAGAGGTTGAGCTCATTTTTTTTTCAGATGTAGATCATTATCTGAGCTTGAGATTGTATCCTGAAGTAGGAAATATATCTTAAAGAGTTAGTTTATCTAAGGGCAACAGACTTGAAGTACCCAACATAAGATTGTTGTTAAAATCCTAGGTAGAGACTGTGTGATTACCCACAAAAGAGCAGAGTCTGGTCATTGTTGAATTAGAACAGCTGAGTTTTAATATAACACTTGGGAAATCTGTTTTTGAAAGAGAAAACACATGATAGCCAATGTTGTTAGTTTAACCTTGGATATTAATTAATCTGATATATAGTAGAAATCCTTATAAACATAATTTTATGTTTTACCCATGACTAAAATTTTGTAACACTTAACTAAGTTATGTCAACATAGTTTACCTAACAGGAGGATAGAAGTCACAATGGCTGAAATTAAATCTTTATGTCATGTAGCATTTAAAAATAGTTGATGTCTCTAACCATTGAGCAATAGATGAAAAAGCCTTATGTCTTTCTATATTTGACTCAGTTTACCCATATGATCATGGACTTTGGTACCATAAAGAAGATATAAATCTCCTTGTGTTATGATTTCCCTTACGTACGTCATTAACCAGAGGACCAGTCTGGTTTACGAGGAAACATTGGGAAATATGTAATGATTTAATGATTGTTTGGGGGTCTGACTTTGTGGGTTCCATGAAGAAAGCATAGCAGTTCATTTAACCAGTCTGGATGAGCAGGTCCTTACTCACTCTGAGGAATTTTAACAGGCAGACAGGAGGCAGAAGGGATAAGTTAATTGGTGGTCACTTTATGAAAAATTTTATGGAAAGATTTATGAAAAGTTTTACCTAATACTTCAATACAAACAAATATATATATAATGATGACAATACTTGGGTATATTCTGTAATTCCAGGTATTCCCGATATCCCTACATTGAATAAGAAAAGATCGATCATGATACTTAAAGCACAAACTATAGGAACAAATGATCTGATGTAGGGAGAGGCAGGACAAGGGGCCTGTGAAGACAGTTCTCTGTTCTATTATGGTGTTTGTATTTCTGGTTTTTAATCTTTTTTTCTTCTTTTCATAGTTTTGGTTGATAATTTTCATACAGGTATATAATTTGATCATAATCTCCTCCTATGACCTTTTCTTGTCTCCCTCTTCCACCAAACCCCTTCTTGCCATTTCATCCCTCTTCTACTTGGGTATTACTTTTTTGTCCTCCTTCACCACCCATGATGGAATATTGATGGGCCCAGTATTGTGCAGGACTTGTATATGAAACAACAGTAGCAGTGAGATCCAAAATTTAGTAGCAAATTCATGTGCGAAATACAGCATTCCAAAGTAGTTCTCCCTATCCTCTTTGGCTCTTACATTCTCTCCAAATCCTCTTCTGAGCATTGGATGAAGTGGTAGAGATGCTGCATTTAGCACTGACCACTTAGCAGTCACTTCTATTCTCTACTTTGATGAGTTTGACGTCTTCTATAGTAGTCGTTGACAACTACACAAAGAAGCTTCTCTGAACAAATGTGAGAGCAGCACTAATCTATATGCATAAATATAAATATTTAGAGAATAATTTGAAAGTCATGCTCTATCCAATTATCTAAGTGGCAGTATCTCCCACAACCATGACTTATGATTTTCCCAGCCATGGGGTTTGATTAGTTTTTCAGTACCAGCAATGAGTTCCCTCACCTAGAGAGAGCCCCAAATCCAATCAGAGAGCAGGTAGATATGTTGCAGGCTGAGCTGGGGATTAGAAATTAGATAATACCCAGCAAAATTCTAGTGTACCTCAAAATTTAAGGAGTACCCAAATTCTTATCTACAAAGTTGAATTAAAAATCATAGACAACCAGAAGTTAAGGTATAGTGGGAGACTTCATTTAAAAGAAAATGGGGAGTTATAGAGTTCTCTAGCCACCAGTGTGGGGAGAACTCATGGAAGAGGTTTTAGCCAAAATCTATGCTATTTAGCTAAATAACCAGGAAAAGAAAAGATCCTGAGAAGGAACGGTTCATGTGGAAGAGAAATCTAGCCCTTCACCACAGCCATTAGGCCCTTACCTATATCCTTCTGCTAGACCATTTGAGAGAAGAAGAGGCAGAATTATCTGCTCAGTGAGTATTTCCTGTCCCAGGTGAGCAGAGAGACAGGTGGTTGGTTCATAATTGACCAATCAGTTTTAACACATAGGTTTGAGTTCTAGGTAGACACCTCACACTCAAGGGGAGGGGGTCTGTGGAGCTTGCCTGAACTGTCACAGATACTCCTGCAACAGTTATGCCACTGCTGCACAAATGTACACATGTTGCCTGGCTGGTGAGCTATCCAACTCAAAGCTTCTACTGCAGGATCAGACTCTTGATGAGTTTTCTTCTCCACCATCTGCATAGCACATTCCAGCATTATTGTGACCGGTTAGGGTGACCTGAACCCCAAAGTTAACCAGGAGTGTCCTTGGACCTGTGTTTGCAGGCTCCACTAATCTCTTGCCTTACCTGTCCCCTTCCCCTTGATGGGAAGGTGTCTCTTACTAGAGCTCAAACCTAGTCCTGCAACTGTGATAGGTCAAAGCTAGACCAATTGCTATCTCTCTGGCTCACTTAAGCCAGAAAGATTTACTTATTAGAAGGGGGACAAAGGGCTCACTCTCTTCATTAAGACTAGCCAGCAGAGAGATGTCTAATTCTCCAGGCTAAGGTAAGGCCCCCTCACCACAGCCCTGGTGGCTATGGTGAAGGGCTGAGGCTTTTTCTTTTCCCATATCATCTTTTTTCCCATGATGGGAGCCCTCTCATATTTCTGCTTCTTTCTCTTCTTGGCTGGTCAGCATAGACCCCCTGGTTTCATAACCATGTGACTAGCACCTCCCCATGTGCTCTCTCCTCCCTTGTGGAGAGAGCTCTGTAACTTCTCCTCTCCTTCCCTTAAATAAAGTCTCTTATTAAACCTTATCATCTGGTGGTATATAATTTTAATTCTTTAAATTTTTTCTGACAAGAATCTTGTTACATTTAAGTTTTAAGGTGAATTGGGACTAGCTGTTTACTACAAGCACCCTGTTACACTATGACAGCCAGTGGAGAGGCTTCCAGCTCAGTTCCTGCTTAACTTCTCAGTGGAGAAAAGTTCTTTATCATTCAATCATTCTTAGCTGTCAACCCAGGATAACGCATCACCACTAGTGCATACACTTAAGGACTAAAATAGAAGACAACAATATTAAAAATATGTTGTCCAAAGACTTCATAGTAGAGGTATTTTTATTTAAAGCAAGAGGCGAGAATCTTCTATCTTTTGCCTAAATATAAAGACATCATGTTTTCAGTTTAGAAGCCCTACATTGTCACAAAGTTAGCTTGGCTCATGTTCTACCATGTCCAAGAAAGTACACTTTCTCGCACTCTCACCCCAACAGCACTCTGGCTCACTTGGGCCACTTACATCACAGGGTCATAACATGTTTTCTTGCTTCTGCCCCCTGCTAGACTAGGAACTCCATCAGGGCAGTTTGATTTTGAAACTATTGGTTTCCCATAGATGGCCTATGCTAACACACACTTGTGGGATTAATGGACAGAAGAATGAATGCTGAAAATAAAATACTACCGAGAGTCCATGGAGACACCTGAGGGCACCTGAAGGAGCAAAGCTGAAGGAATGAAGGTTTTTAAAGAGAGCTCTTGGCACATAGGATTTGTAGATAGGTATTGTTGTAGTCAGCCACTTGCTACTGGGATGAATCTCCAAACCAGGCACAGTTTTGGGAGGAAAATATTTATTAAAGGAACAGATCCGGGGGAACCTTAATAATGAAGAAAAAGGATCCCCTTTCACAGATCCAAGCAGAGAGAGAGAGAGAGAGAGAGAGAGAGAGAGAGAGAGAGAGAGAGAGAGAGAGAGAAACCCAGCACCAGCAACTCAAGCAAGCACAGTCTACCAAACAGCAGGAGCCCCAGACTTGAGCTTGGACTGCTCTTTGCATATGTATGCTGGAATTTCACATCTACCTTAGAAATACCTTAGGACTGGAGCCCAAGAGACCAGGTCAAAATGACACCTTCTCCAGCCTGGAGGCTGAAGAATAAATTTTAATACACTTTTGAATCTATTGGGGGACATTTAGTCAAACTACCACAAGTAGATTGTCTTATCATCATCTCCTTGGCCCATGGAGAAAGCTTAGAAAATATCACATGAATGCATAGTGAATGTACTAACTAAAGAACACAGAACAGGATTCCGTTTCCTTCAAAAAGGCATTGATAATAGTGATTTCTTTCTTTCTTTCTTTCTTTCTTTCTTTCTTTCTTTCTTTCTTTCTTTCTCTCTCTCTTTTTTTTTGTTTTTTGTTTTTGTTTTTCAATATAGGGTCTTGCTCTAGCCCAGGCTGACCTGGAATTCACTATGTAGTCTCAGGCTGGCCTCGAACTCTTGGTGATCCTCCTACCTCTGCCTCCCCAGTGCTGGTATTAAAGGCATGCACCACCACGCTCAGCTAATAATAGTGATTTCTTATTGTTCCAATGTCACAATTAATTCTTCCTAAAAGTCAAAGCATCAGGTTCCCTCAGCAAGTTTCTAGGCTTGGTGTGGAGGTGAGCAGTTGTCATTCCAGCACTTGAGAAGTTGAGATGAATGGACCACAAGTTCAAGGTCCACCTGGGTTATATAGCAAGACCGTCTCAAATTAAATATAGAAATTTCCTTTCTAAACAACTCTTAAAATAGAAAATCCCTTGGTTCTCCTACAGTTCATGAAAACAACCAGAATCTCTCCTTTGAATGTGCCAGATAAAGCCACTCCCATGGCTGGTGCAATCTTATTCATGACATTTTATTTGTTGCTTCATTAAATGAATTCGTTAAGGAAAACAAGCATAAACACAGCCAATTACCAATGGCTGTATCCATTCTGGCCCTCATATGTCATTAAAATATCAAAAAATCTTCTGGTTATATTTTCCTTATATTTTCTAATTCAGCCTAAATTTGATAATTCAGCTAATGGCACATGGGAATGAAAACAGCTTTAGTGGAGCCCATCTCTTGTGGAGTCTGCATAATCACTAGTCTACTGGTTTCTTACTCTCAAAATACAGTTTTGCTTGCATGTGGGCAAAGCCTTCACTTTCACTGGCCAGGGCTCAGTTTGCTTTATAGCAACAAGAGGCCCTGGTACTTGCAAATACTTTCTCCATGTCTTTGTCTGTGTATCTATCTCTCTCCCTCCTTTTCAAATTAATAAATAAATAAATAAATATATTTTTAAAAAATATACATTTGAGAATATGCAGAGGCATTGCCCCCCTCAACAACAACACAAAAAATGAGAAGAAAATAAAACTGGCTACCTCTTGTGCAATTCATAATCCCCTACACCATGGAGTAATCCAATATGCCACCAAGGAGGGCCCCCAGTGGGTTGGGGACAGAGAGGAGGGAAATAGGGGTACCATCACAAGATTTTCTCATACAATGTATCTGATTATTGACAGTAAAGATATTAAAAATATATACAATTGAGATGGATTCTGATCATTTTGATTCATTTTCAGATAGTCTTAGTTTAGACCTGAAAAGTTATGTGTTGTCCTATACAGACTCCATTTCTATATCTCAGTCAAGGGATGAAGTAAAGTCAGTCAGTGTAACATCTAGCCTAACTTTTCCAAGTCTACATAGCAAGGGCCACTTGTACTAGGATAAGATAGAGGACAGATTTGTTGTTCAGAAAGTCATATTGGCTAATTAAAGTGACCCATGGTCCTTATTTTTCTCTTGTAAATGACAAGGTCTAGAAAACCCCAACATCATCTCAGATGGTGTATCTTCTTGGGCAATATCTCAAACATCCACCCCTCATTCTCTCCATTTGCTTCCAATAGCCAACACTTCTTTTCATGTTCCTGGAGCCTACAGTGGCCAAAATCCAGTTCTTGGGAAATGCCTTGGAATTTGTAAGTCTCTTTGGAGGGAGTAGGAACCTAGTAATGCCCAAAGGAAGGATAAATGAAAGGCCAGTGACTTCATCTAAGGTGAGGGAACTCGGATTCTCAAGGGTCCCCGTGTGGGTCAGGATGAGCTCATCCTCTAAAAAGGTTTTCCTGGGACCACACATCCTACCTTGGCTCTCTTTCCTTTCATCTTATTCCAACATTATTAGTAGTTTCTTTGGGGAGATCTTAGCTAATGAATCACTCACACAACTCATAATAGACTGCCTCTTGGGAAACTATCCAAACACAGCTGTAAGACAATTATTTTGTACATGTCACAAATCACCTGTGGTAATAAGCAATGGGTCCATTGGCAGCATAACTCTTGTTGCCCAGATTTAAAAGGATGACTCTGGCTATGAAAAGAAATGATCACTGTCACTAAGTACTATTTTAGAATAATTAGCAAGCAATGTTGTTAAGTTACAAAAGACAGACATAAGAGTACACAGTCTGTGAAAAACATCTAATAAGGAGATAAAGATAAAATTCAAATGTGTGTCTGTTGTAATTTAATACTTATATCCCCTATATTTATATATTGAAACCGTCCTAGTATAAATACATTTGGAGGTGAGGACTAAATAAGTTAATAAAGGTGGGTTCCTATTGCAACAGGGCTAAAGCACTGACAAAAAGAGGTAAAGAAAAACACCAGTGTCTTCTTTCATTAACTCCATCTCTATCTCTATCTCTCTGTCATTCATTCTCTCTCTCTCTCTCTCTCTCTCTCTCTCTCTCTCTCTCTCTCTCTCTCTCCTGAGAATCTCTTGAGGAGGTATCTGCATATGGGACATACATGAGCCCTTGGAAGAATCCAAATTGCTTGGTACTTTCATTATGAACTATCTTGGTTACTGTTTCATCGTTGTTACTGAGGGACTAACTTAAAGGAGGAAAAATTTATTTTGGTTCAGAAATTTATTATGGTTTCATAAGGATTCATCCATCATGGTGGCACAGCAGAGCCTCTCACATCGTGTAGACCATCAGCATAGGGGAGTGAGCCAGTATTCTAGAAGGCTTTAACTCTGTTATTCTCTCTTGGTCCTCAGCATATGGGATGGTGTATTCCTTATGACGGTTAGCTCTTCCCTCTTTGTTCATCCATTCTGAGAATATGCTAGAAGACATTCTCAGAGTTGTACTTCACTAATTTCTTAGGTGTTTCCCAATCTAATCAAGTTACCAATCAGGATTAACCATCACATGAAAGTCCTAGCCTCTATAACTATGAGAAATAAATTTTTGCTCTTTAAACTACCCACACTGGCATTTGGTTATGTTAGCCTAAGCCCACTAATACAATATTTATTGGTGTATATTAAGAAAACAGCCAGGCATGGTGGCAAACACCTTAATCCCAGCACTTGGGAGGCAGAGGTGGAAGGATGGCTGTGAGTTCGAGGCCAGCCTGCAACTACATAGTGAATTCCAGGTCAGCCTGGGCTAGAGCGAGACCCTACCTCCAAAATCCAAGAAAAAAGGAAAGAAAAAAGAGAAAGCAATAGCATAATGAACCATAAAATTTAAAAATGTCCTAAGGATGGTAGATAAATTGAAACCTTAGCAAACAAGTATACAAAGTGATCTGTCTCAGACAGAATGAAATCATAAATGAATAACAAAAAGAAATTTGTGGAAACATATACATATGCAAAAATGAATGAATATACTCATAAATAACCAGTGGGTTAAATGAAAGGGAAAATGAGGAAACAGATTCATTAACCACCCTGTCTCACAGATGTATTTACTTGAAGAATTTTCCCTGGACATTTGTACTTAAATGTGCTAAAACCAAAATCAAAACATAGTTTTAGTTTCAAGGGTGTTTTTGTCATATATGCAGTAAAAGTAAATACCACAATTGTCCCCAGGATGTAGTTGTTCTGGTATCAGCAGGTACTAAACAGCGGGGCTTGTCTTTGTTTTCTATTTATTCCAATAGGACTCATTGCCAGGAAGTGGCATGAAATGGAATTTGGAGCCCTTATGGTTAACCCAGCATGTTGAAAACCAAGGAAAGGCTAAAAGTCATTACACACACTCCATGCATCTATGTGTGCTAAGGCCCAGGCAGAATGACACTTTATCAAATAGGCAGAGGAGTTTGGAGAGATTGTCATCAACACTTGCTAAATAACCAATAGCTTTTTGGTGGATATGATCTATGATATCAAAACCCCATGTTTCTCTATGGGAGGAGCATTTGGGGGCCACAGATAACAAATTACATTGTTCAAGAAATGAATGGCCTGAACATGTGAAATGTTGGCTATAATACTCTTCAGTGTATCTTGAAAGCTGCTTCCAGGCTGAGGAGATGGCTCAGAGGTAACAGGTGCTTGCTTGCAAGGCCTGCCAATTGGGTTCAATTTCCCAATGTCCATATAAACCCACATGCACAAAAGTGATGTGTAGATCTGGAGTTCATTTGCAGGGATGAGAGGCCCCGGCATGCCCATACGCACTCCATATGTATGCATGCATGCATGTATCTATCTATGATCATTTGATCCAGGTGTTCCCACAAACGAATGTGTTCTGAATGCTTGATCCCCAGCTGATGACAGTTTGAGTTTTACAACCTTGCTGGAGCTGTGTTGTTGGGGGCGGGCTTTTGGGGTTATAGCCAGCTTCCCCTTGCCAGTGTTTGGTACACCTTCTTGCTACTGTTTGCAGTGCTGTGGCAGAGGTGATGTCCACCCCTCTGCTGATGTCATCATTTTCCCTGCCTGGATGTGGAGTCTTCCCTTGAGTCCATAAACCGAAATACACCCATTCCTCCACAAGTACCTTGGTCGGGTTCTTTTCCATGAAGTTAGAAAGTTGACTACAACACTATCTATCATCTCTCTGTCTCTATCTCTATATATAGCTTCCTATGTCTACCTTTCTCTCTCAAATAAATAAAAATATTCTTAAAGGAAAATATCCCAGAGTTGAGGAGATATAGCAGTGAGAATCTATAATGCCAGCTCTCATCTTCCTCTAGATGGTACACTCTCCCCACCACACCAGGGGCTCATTGGTCATTTAACCTGATGGAAATACTCAGTGGTAAAGAACAGGAGACCTTGACTCAAAGTGGAAAGTAAGGACCAATACCCAGTGTTATTCTGTGACCTCTATACTCATGCCTTGGCATATGAACACTGGTTACTCACTCTTTTCCTCTCTCTCTCTCTCTCTCTCTCTCTCTCTCTCTCTCTCTCTCTCTCTCACTAAAGAATAAAAATTGAAGTATTTGTCTGTGCTTCTGTATAAGCTGTATGGCAGAATAATTGAATAGATATTAAATATAACTTCTTAGAAACACCCTAGCTAACAAATGAGGGAAAATGATAGAATGGAAACATCATCATTAATGAAATAATGAACAAGCAAAAATAATTAAAGGTTGTTCACAGATTAAAATAGTAATAGGGGACATTTGTATGCCTCCGGATGGAAGTATTTATCATATAAATCAGAGCAGAATCTGACTAATTCTCTAACATTCAATTAATCAAAAGTGCAAGAGATGGGAGGAATGTTAAACTTCAGCATTCATGCAACAAACAAACTTAGAATGGAGATAATACCACAGGAGTTTCTTCAGGAAAAATGAAACCATTTCTTCAACAAACAAATCCAAAATTATCAAAAATGGCATACAGCAGGATAAGAAGCATTCTAAATAGGTGCTTTTTTAATTACACATAAAATGAAATAGTAATCGTCAAAGGCAAACAGCCTCAAAGCACTATGAACTGGGGAGCAGGTGTGATTAGTTAGCCAAATAGAGATCTACTGGAATCATAAAATTATTCAATTAGCCCAAACACTGGGGAAGAGAAACAAAATGCAGATAGAATAAATTGAAAGCAAACAAACAAAATCAGCAGAATTAAATTCGATAATATCAATAATTACAAAAAATTAGTATGGTCTAAATAACCCTAGCGAAAAGTAAAATTATGAGATAAGATACAAAAGCAAGAAATAAATATACTGTCAAAAAAGTCAAGGATAATCGGTCATATCTATAATCATGAAAAATTATATATCATGTTAACACGAATCAAATTAATCAAATTTAAACAAATTTGATTTGAATTTTAAACAAATCAAATAGAAAATTGGAGTGACTGCATTAATATCAATGTACATGAGCTAGGAAGGTTATAGTAAGAAGCAAGATTATTTCTTAATGACTGAAAGTCAACTCACACAGAAGACAGTATGATAAATATGTGCATCTAAAAAGAAACCTCCAAAAAGTGAGGTCTAGAGCTGGAGAGATGGCTCAGCGGTTAAGGCAAAGCCTAAGGACCCTGTTTCAGATCCCCAGTGCTCACTTAAGGTCAGATGCACATTGGCACATGCATTTAGAGATTGTTTCCAGTGGCTGGAAGTCCTGGCATGTCCACTCTCTCTTTTTCTCTGTTCTCTCTTTATATGTCTCTGCTTGAAAATTAATTTAAAAATTCTTGTAAAAAGTGAGGTCTGAACTGAAAGGTGAAATTGACAAATCAACAATTATATTAGAAAAATGAGCTTCATCATTAATAGGATTAACATAGAGACCATCAGAATGGCTGTAGAACACATGCACTAAACAGCTTACATTGATGCTGCCAAAACACTTCAAACAAAAAAGGAAGAATGTACATTTTTTTCTAGTGCATATGGGATATTCACCAAGACACATTACAATGTAGGTTATCAAAGAACACCTAGACATTAAGAGAATTGCAATCATATAAAGTATATGTACTGACTATAAGAACTTTAACTTGAAATCAATAATAAAAATATCAGGATATCCTCAACTCTTTTGTGAATTAAATAACATACTTTAAAATAAGCCATGAACCAAGGAGAAGGTCACAAGAGAGCTGCGACATAATTTGAATTGAATGGACACGAAAACCCACCCTATGAAAATTGTGGGATGCAGCTAAAATAATACATAAAAATGAACTATGCGGAAGAGGGGGCAGAAAGATTGTGAGAGCCATGGTGGGGGAGATTATCCAGAGGCATGGCCAGGAGAACCTGGCTGAATACTAGGCTATCCATGGTCCCCTGTCACAAGGACTGATCCAGAGGACCCATGGAGGAGGTTATCAAGTTGAGGGGGGAGGGGAGGGCAGTGGGGAATTGGGGATAATAACTCATTGTTTGCCCACTAAATGTTGTCACTCATTATGGACAATAAATTAAAAAGAAAGAAAGAAAGAAAAAAAGACAAAAAAAAAGAAGCTTAATGAAAATACCTAAGGGGGAGAGCCATGATGGGGGAATATTCAGAGGCATTGCCCCCCCCCAAAAAAAACTTGCACAATCCATCCCATGGAGAGGAATGTTCCAGCAATCCCACTGAGGAGGCCCTTAGTGGATTGAGGGCAGGGAGGAGGGAATTGGGGGTACCAACATAAGACTTGTTCATACAGAGTTTCTACTTATTAACAATAAATAAATAAAAATTTGTGGTATGAAATGCTTTCGTTAGAAGGATAGAGTGGTCTTAAATCACTGATCACTCCCATCTCAGCATAAGAGAAAACTAGACCCAGAGAAAGTGAGAATAAGCAGAAACCAGCAAAATGGGAGCAGAAAAATAATTCAGAAAATTGATGAAACTAAAAGCTGGCTTTTTGCAAAGATTAGTAAGATAGATAAGCCCCTAGCAAGACTGACAATGGAAAAGAGGACACATTACAAACAATGAATATAAAGACATCACTGCAGTCCTTGGAGGCATTACAGGAATAATAAGGACATATTTTATGCCAATAAACTGTACAGCTAAACTAAAATAAACAAGTTCCTTAAAGGAAATCAGCTATAAAAGTTCACTCAAGCTGAAATAGGTAATATGAATAATCCTACAACTATTCCATGAATTGAATTGATAGTTTAAATTCTCTCAACAAAGAGAACTCCTGGCCCACATTAGTTCACTGGGAAATTCTACCATACAAATAAAACCATTTCTACATAAACTCTTGCAGAAAAAGACAGGTAGAAGTTAACACTTTTCATCTCAGTTTAAGGAGCCAGTTTTACTCCGATATAAATACTAGACAAAAAATAATTGCAAAAGGAGAAAAATACAGATCAATATTCCCCATGGAGCAGGGGCACAAATATTAGCAAATCCAATCCAGTGGTTCATAAATTTCAAGTGATAGACTCAGGTCTTGCATTAGGGTCTTTGGTTCATTTGGAGTTGATTTTTGTAGTGTGAGAAATTTGGGTTTGACATCATTCTTGAACATATGGATATTCAGTTTTCCCAGGACCATTTGTTGAAGATGATGGTTGTTCTCCACTATGTGTTTTTGGCATCTTTGTCAAAAATCAGGGGGTTTGTAATTCCATGGCTAGACGTCTGGTCTTCTAGTTTATTCTGTTGGTCTGCATGTGTATTTTTGTGCCAGTCTATGCTGTTTTGTTTTGTGTTGTTTTTTCAAGGTCAGGTCTTACTCTAGCCCAGGCTGACCAAGAACTCACTCTGTAGTCTCAGGCTGGCCTTGAACCCATGCATTGGTAATAGTTGAAGCTAAGTTTATTATACTATTCCCTCTATTTTTGCATAGTTTAGAAAGTGTCCATGAATTATAATGAGATAACAGTAGAAAAAAATAATCAAGTAATAAAAGTACTGCCCTTGATACATTTCAAGGAGGTCCATTCTATTAAGGAATACCTCCCCCACATAAACATTGAAAGGAAGTCATTTATAGTTTTAGCACCTAAAATGTACCTCTTTTGGCTTACTACAAATAGAGATAGAAGCATTGGTATTCCAGAATGAATATTGTCAAAATGGTGGTAAATCAAGATGTTTGTATTTATTGATAACCTCTTCTGTTCCCATCCTAGGGAAACATTTTACATTTTTCCTTTGCTGCATTAGCAGTAATATGCAAAGCTATAAAGAAACTGTTGAAAAATAAAATTGAAGAGTAACTTTCTATTCAGTATCTACTGTTCAGCAAACACCATGATGTGTGTCATTCCATCAAGAGATATCATCATCAATGTCCATTTGTAGATGAAGAAACAGGTAAGATAATTTGATTTGTGTCTGGGAGTGTCTGTTAGTGTTTAAAAACTTGTTTATAAAGAGAGAATACTAAATAATTTTGTTGTTTTCTACATCATAGGTCAGTGATATTTCTCAGTTAGCAGATATTTTAGATTGCAATGATCATGTAGTCTGTGTCACACTGTGTGTGTGTGTGTGTGTGTGTGTGTGTGTGGTGTCATTGTTTACAATCTTTTAAAAATATCTTAAGAGAAGAAAAGAAAAATTCCTGGCTGTCAGGATTTAGAAACACAGGCCCTAGGCTAAATTTGTTCCCAGGCTAGACTTTAGCATGTCTCATTTTATTTCATCTGGGGTATTTCAGTACAATCACAGACATTGAAAGAGTGTCCTATGCCATCCTCTGCTGGTCACAGGAGCATTTCATGAATGGTCTGCTTGTGCACTGCCTTTCCCTGAAATGTACTAACAAAGGCCAGAGAACAGGATAAGGCATGATGTTGAGTGGTAAACTGATCCATAAAACATGAGTTTGAAATTGTTGTATAAAGAAAGATGTGGTTTCCTAATAAACCAACAGTGGCAGTCATTCAGTGGTGGCAGCCACAGCTGATACAAGAACCCCATCAAGAAGGTCAAACACATTGATTTCAGACAAGGCAGCTAGGAAGCTAGGAATCTGTTTTAAGTCCAAGTGTGCTTAAAATTTCTTGGAATTAACGCCGTCAAAAGAAAAGTTGTGTTCTAAATTAAAACACAGGCAGTAAAATAAAACGAATAAATATTCTTCCCCCTGGATCTTCTATCTCTACCCCTTACTCCTCCTCTCTGAGCCCTCTCATAACCTAAGGTTTGCTAAACCTACTCTTCTTCCCTAGTATTCACCCTTCTATATTTTTTAAATTTTTTAAATTTAAATTTAATTTTTAAAATGTTTATTTATTTGAGAGAGAGAGAGAGAGAGAGAGAGAGAGAGAGAAGCAGATGGCGAGAGAAAGAGAGAAAATGGATGCACCAGAACCTCCAGCCACTGCAACTGAATTCCAGATGCATGCACCACTTTGTGCATCCAGCTTTATGTGGGTACTGGGGAATTGAACCTGGGTCCTTGGGCTTTGCAGACAAGTGCCTTAACCACTGAGCTCCAGCCCTCAAACTTTTTTTCTTTTTTTTCTCTTTTTCTGCCTTCGGTGTACAGGAACCTGTTGATGGGCCAATATTCTGCAGGACTTGTGCAGGTAAAAATAGCTGCTGTGACATGATGAACACAATCACCAGTTTGTGTCTTAAAGACAGCTTTCCAAAGCACTCCTTCCCATCCTTTGGCTCTTATCTTCTTGCCACCACCTCTTCTGTTCCAGCCCCTGAACCACTGGAGGGTGTGATAGATAGATGCCTCACTAAGTGCTGCACACTACACTGTCACTCCTTCTTAGTCAGCACTTAGATGAGCTTTGACTCTTCCCACAAGTCACTGCTACCCAATAGGAAAAAAATTCTCTAATCAAAAGTGAAAGAAGCACTAATGCATAGGAATAAACATAAGTGTTTAGAAGGCAGTTGTATGCAGAAATGTATATATACATATGGATATATATATATATATATATATATATATATATATAT
>PVHP010040231.1:0-15936 GCA_004024765.1 Zapus hudsonius | reverse complement strand
GAGAGTGGAGTTTAAATGCCAGGGCCAGAGAGGTGTCACTTAGGAAGTTGGGGAGCAACCGCACCTCCATGCAGGCGTCTTGCTGTAATTAGCTCACACCATTCCCTCCCCTCACTATCAGCAACCCAGGAAGGAGGTGCTGGTGACCCCCAATTCATAGATGGGGAAACTGAAGGCCACCCAGGTGGCCTGATCACAGAGTCTGTGATGCCCTTGCTGTGGCCCTTCATCCTGTCAATCCACTTGTGAAGAGATGGAGACGGGATGAAGTCAGGAGTTCATTGCCCTCCCGGGCTTCTGTTCCCTTCCATCATGGGCTCATGCAATTTTCTGAGCTGTCACTTCCCCACTTGGTGGAGGCGCTGACTCAGAGGTGGGCTTTCTGCTCACAGGTCCCTGAGGAGGGGAAATGAACCCGAGGTGCCTGCAGGCTGCAGCTGTCTCAGCTTGCTTTTGATTAAAGACGTGTGTGACTTGTTACAGGCTTTGTTGCTGTTATTCTGGCTGGAGCTCCCCTCCCCCCCTCTGGTGTTGAATGCTTTGTTATGAAGGAGGACTTCTCTGTCCCGGAGTTCAAGCCCACTTCCCTTCCTTCACCTTCAACTCTGCAGCTTTCTGTAATAGAATCATGAAAGCTATCGTGATACAACTGATAATAGCTGTTATCACTGGCTGAGGGCTTGTTACATTTGTAACATGGTGTCTGTTAAATTATATTTATTCTATTATGTCTGCATATGCTTTATATAATATGTAAATAGAGAAATATAGATATGTAAAACTAGGTAATTATTTTTGAGGTAGGGGTTCACTTTAGCTCAGGCTGACCTGGAACTCACCATGTAGTCCCGGGCTGGCCTCAAACTCATGGTGATCCTCCTACCTGAGTTCTGAGATTAAAGGCATGCGCCACCATGCTTGGCTCAAGATTAGATAATTTAATTTCTACAACATCATCCTTCTGCAGAGGCTAATCTGAGGTTCCAGAAGGTTGCTTGACTTGCTCAGGGTCACAGCCAGGAAGGGTGGAGCTACGACTCCCCCTATCTGCCTCCCTCCCAACCCATGTTTCCTCCTCCTGTGGGCCACCCCTATGTTTCCCTGGCTCTGGTGTCTCCACCCCACTTTCCAGATGGGGCAGAAGCTAGGATCACACCCAGCCTGGGAATCCCTTGGCAGCGGCTGTCTCAGCTCTGCCCTGTGTCCCTGAGCCACCAGCCAGAGTCTCTGCAAGGCCTGTCATCACAATCATGCCACAAATAAAGACTCACCGAGGAAGTGAAGACTTTGATTTTTATTCTTTTACCTTTTGATTTCATAGCTCTGGCTGTAGTGTAGGTGAAATAGAAAAATGAATAAGAAGGCAGTCAGTACTGCATACCTGTTACTCCAGCACTTGGAAGGCTGAAGTGGGAGGTTTGAGGCTAGCCTGGGTAACATAGCAAGACCCTGTTTCAAAACTCAAAAATAGGTTGAGGAGATGGCTCAGTTGGTAAAGTGTTTGCCATACAAGAATGAGGACCCGAGTTTGACCCTCAGAACGCATATAAAAGCCAGGTGTGGGTTCATTGAAAGATCCATTCTAAAAAAACAAGATGGAGAGGGATTGAGGAAGACACCCAATGTTGCCCTCTGGCCTCCACATGTATGCACTATCACATGTGCCCACATATATACAAACATGTATACGTGTATGTATGTACAACACACACATACACATGCAAATAATAAAAATAAATAAATCTGGGCACAAAGGCACAGACCTATAATCGCAACACTTGGGAGGCAGAAACAGAAGGATCAGGAGTTCAAAATTATCCTGGTCTACATAGCAAATTCAAGGTCAGCCTGGGCTATATGAGACCCTGCCCCAAACAAACAAATAAGTAAACAACAATCCACTAAAACCTTCCCCCAAATACCCAAAAAGGAATGAAGGAAGAGAAGGAAGAAAGGGAGAAAAGGAAGGAAGAGAAGGAAGGAAGGAAAGGGAGGAAAGAAGGGAGGCAGGAAGAGAAGAAAAGGCATTTATCTTCTTTTTCTTGTGCTTTTTCTCTCTCTTTGTGGCTTGTGTTGGACCCAAGTGCTATTCAGCAGTGTCACAGAACCACCCAGCCGGAGCACGGTTCTGTGCGGACATATATTCTCTTTCTACTAGCTGATAGATAGGTGCTCCATGAGAAGCCACATGCTACCCAGCAGGGAGTAGAGAATGGATTGGGTGCAGAAAAGATTTAAACAGTCACAGAGAAGGCATGAAGAGCCAGGTCCTACAGCCACTTACAGAGCACCCACTGTGGGCAGATCTGTGTGGGTACAACCCTGACATCACCCAGGGGAGAGGAGGGATGGGTTTCGAGCAGGGCTTCTCTCTGCCCAAGTTCTGCCAGGCCATTTAATTATTCAACAAACATTGAGCTCCTACTATGCTCCAGACACTGGGGAATCTAGCAGTGTTCCTGACTTACTAGATTCTAGTTAAAAAAGAACAAAACAAACAAACAAGAAATAGGACAAGACAAATAAATAAATGGTTAATGACCCTAGTTTTTGAGTTGGGGATAAAGCAAAGCAGGAGATGGGGCTTGTTGGGCAGATTTTCTCTTTGCATGTGTGCATATAGTGTGTGTTCTGGTGTGTGTGGTGCATGCATGTGTGTGTGTTCTGGTGTGTGTTCTGCATGCATGTGCATGTGCAGAAGTGCACTCCCTGGGTGCATGTGTGGAGGCCAGAGGAGAACATAGTCTGGTGCCCTCCTCTCACTCTACCTCTTGTCTTCTTGAGATGGAGTCTCAACTTGGAGCTCCCAGTTTTGGACAGACTGGCTGATCATGAGCATGTGATTCTCCTGTCTCCACCTGCAGGGTTACAAGCATTCACGACCAAGACTGGCTTTTTACATGGGTGCTGGCGATTGAATTCAGGACCTCATGCTTATACAGAGAGATGGCTGAGGGCTCGCCAGTCTGCACAGATTGGTCAGGTGGTTGCCCATCTTCTTGACGAGCTTCACCTTCTCGTCCAGGAAGTGGTTCTCCAGGAAGTCACAGAGATGGGGGTCTGTGCGTGTGGAACCCAGTGCATGAAGATCCAAAAGGGCCTGGTTCAGGTTCTTCTCCAGGGCCAAGGCGGCTTCCATGGCCTCCTGAGCTTTCCCCTCTCATCTTGGGATGCTTCTGCACATCCTGGAAGAGTGCCTGGCCGCCCTGCTGGCTCTGCATCTTGAGAAGACACTCCACGCCCTTCTTATTGTCCTGGTGCAAATAGGAGCCCAGAGGGAGGGCGGTGTAGGAGGCCTGCAGGTGCTAGTTGACCAGGTGGTTGATGGCAGATTCCATGTCTATGTAATAATTCTGATGAATATGGGAGGGCATGGCTGATCAGGTAGTAAGATGGAGAAGGAGATGATGGTCCTGGAAGACCGCTGGAAAATTCTTTAAAAAATTTTTTTAAAAAGGAGGAAGTCCCTGGGCCTGTTCCATCCAAACACTGTTGAAGCAAGACACAGATGCAGGGGGACATCAGAACACCACTCCTTTATTTTGTTTTGATATCTTTTCCTCCCATTTTGAAGGTCTTATGAGGGCAGTGTCGGGCATGGTGAAGTCATGAATATCGAGCCCATTTTATGTTTGGAAGATTGCATTGTGAGAAGTCCTACCCTTCCTTTGGCTCTTACACTCTTTCTGCCACTTCTTCTGCAATAGACCCTGAGCCTTAGGAGGTTTGATAGAGATATTCCAGTGCTGAACACTCCACTGTCACTTCTCAGCCATATGGTGACTTTTGAGTTCTCACAGTGGTCACTGATATCTGAAAAGAGAAGCTTCTCTAGCCAAAAGTGAGAGTAGCATTGTTATATGGGTATGCACATTTAAAAATCAGTCATCATAAGGCTTTTTGGTAGGCATAATATATGCATTTAGCCAGACAACAGAAGGCATTACTCACTTAGTTCTCATGACCTCCCTGACCAAAGGCTTTTTGACTAGGTCTTCAATACCAGGCATGTATTCCCTCCCATGGAATGGGCCTACAGTTCAATTAGAAAGCAATTGGTTTCCCCCATAACAGACGTGCCACTATTGCACCAGTTGGCTCATTTGGCCTGGCTGGACTGTCTTAAGGCTTGCAAGGTCCACTGCTGATTATCACTATTAATGACTTCTCTCTCCTATAGGGTTGCATGCTTTTTCCAGCTTTCTTTCAGCTGGTTAACAGGAAGGGGGTTTTAAGCTCAGCTCCAGCTTGATTTCTCAGTGACTTACATGTGTGGTCTTCAGCAATAGAGTCTTACCATCTGTGGTAATTTGAATGGATGTCCCCCAATAGATTCAAGAGTTATTAAAGTTTTTCTCAAGGTGCCTGGCTGGAGGGTGTGTCACCTTAGCCATCCTAGGGTCCAGTGCTAAGGTATTTCTGGGGTGGGTCTGGAATTCCAGCTATACATACGCAAAGAGCAGTCTGAGCTCAAGCCTGGGTTCCTGCTGTTTGCCAGTTTAGAGTTGGAGTGTGCTTGCTTGAGGTGTTGGTGATGGGTTCCTCTCTCTGCTTGGACCTGTGAAAGGGGGCCAACCTCTTTCACCATTTTGGAACTTACCCTGAATCTGTTACTTCAATAAATACTTTCTTCCCAAAACTGTACCTGGTTTGGAGATTCATCCCAGTGATGTGTGGCTGACTATGATACCATCTCGTTCTGGTGGGCAACCAAGAGCCTTGGCAATGGCTTGTAATGTTTTGGGGACTTAGGAATCTCTCTGGCCAACAACTCACTGGAAGGTATCCCATCCTTGGAACTGAAAATTTTCTAGTATCAATCTATGACTTCTGGGTGTGGATGCTGTGACAGTTCAGGCAAGCTCCATAGACCCTCTCCCTTTGAGTGGGAGGTGTCTCTAGCCAGAGCTCAAACCTAGATGCAAAAACTGATTGGTCATGTATAGACTGATGAGCTGTCTCTCTGGCTTACCTGGGGGAAGTTTTAAAAAAGCTTCCCTAGAATAAAGGCCAGTGTTCTTTTTCCACATGGAGTCCTAGAAGGAAGACTTTCATTTTCCAGATAAGACTCCTCACCCCAGCCTAAGGGCTGGGGTGATGGGGGGTGTCTCAGGATTATTTCCCCACATAAATCTTTCCCTCTCATGATAGGAGCCCTCTGATACCTTTTCTTCTTCTGCTTGTTTGGCTGAGCAGCATAGATTTTATTAAAATCTCTCCTACATATTCTCCCCACACTGGAGGCTGGAGAGCTCTGTAACTCCCCATGTTCCCTTAAATAAAGTCTCCCACTATACCTTAATATCTGGTTGCCTATGATTTTAATTCTTTAACTTTGTAGACAAGAATTCGGGTACTCCTTAAATTTTGAGGTGCTTTGGAATTTTTGCTGGGCGTTATCTCAATTCTAACCCTCAGCTCAGCCCACTACAGATGCCTCATTTTTGTTTGATCCCACATTCTCATGAGCACACTCTATGATGCTTGTGCAAGAATAGACATGATTCCCAGGCCCCATCCTCATCATGGTGATAAACTTATATATGTCTTATACCAGACTAGGTGATGTTATTACCTCTGTTTCTTGGGAGATCCCTCACTAATTCAGGTCCTACTAGGTTTTCTGTTGCTACTTTGATGAGACAGTGTGTCTGTGAGTGAAACATGACAGCTCAGACCTGAGCATCAGCCATCGGACACAGTCAAGGAGATAAGCAGACATATGCCATGCAGGCAGCCCTAGTTAACCTCAGCAGGTCACACCCACACACAAGAAAAAAAGACCTGGAAGTAGAAAAGATACTTCTTGAGAAAGGAAAGGGAGAGGCTTAAAGAGGAGGTAATAGGAGGGGATTCTGATCAAAATACATTGTATACATGTATAAGAATTGTCAATAAACAAAACCCCCCAATAACTCATCATGTGGAAAGTTCAAGGCAGGCAGTCATGTTTGTGAGGCTGTGTGGAGGAGTGGTCACAGACATGGCTTTGTGTCAGACTCCACTATGTCCCAGCTGGGTGAGTTACTCCACTTCTCTAAGTCTTTGCAAGCAGAGATTTGCTGTAAGGGTTTCCAGGGCTCTAATCTGCAGTGTCTGGAGTTTGGGAAGAGCTCTGTGAGCGCGAGCTATGATTTTTTTCAAAGGAACACAAATCCAAGGATGTGTTAGAAACACAGAACAGATTTAAATCCCATTACCCCATGCTAACACAACAATCGATTTGTTTTTAATTGTGAGGCATGCCTGGCTGGTGCTCAGGAGGGAGCCCCTCAGAATGGATCGGGTTCAGGGAACCCCGTCTCTGCAGGAGGCAGCCATGAATTGGAGATGAAAGGGGGGTGCTCCCAGCCTTGGCCACAGCTGTGGGGTTGGGCGAGTGGCACAATGCTGGCTCCCAGGGTGCCCTTCCTCCTCTCACACCCTCATCTCTTCAAGCACGCCATTTCCTTTCCTGGCCATGGGGATCCAAGTCACCCCATTGACCCCCAGCAAAGGGACTCCTTTCACAGAGGGGGCAAGTCTGGGGGGGTCTCTTCACTTTTGCACTCTTGTTCCTGGGCAGATCTCCTCTGGTCCTTGGGTGAGCCGCTCCCATGTGGCCCTCCAGCTAGTGTTCGTGGATCTGGGAGGCCCGGCTGGCCAGGTCGAGTCTGCCCCAGGGTGGTGCTGGCCTCTTCCCATCTCCAGCCGGTTCCCAGTGCCTGGCAGAGGGCCAGCAGGAGTTCTACCCTGAGAATGCCACGGGCCTGGAATCCTAGAGGCCACTGTAATTCAGACACTCCTTAGGCCTTTCTCCTTGAGCCCTTTGGGGAGGAGGCACTTGTCACTCCCACTCCACCAATGGGTAAACTGAGGCACAAGGCTCATGCAGTATATTGTTCAGGACCCACTGCTGATAGATGGCTGATGGGTGTGGCTGCCTATGTAGAAGCTGAGGCCCTCTACCACCTAGATGGTTCCTCCGAGTGTTTCCAACTTGGGACCCATCCCTGTCATCAGCGTGGGCCATCACTTCTGTCTGACACTCAACAGATGACATGAAGTTGCCATTTCCTTCTTCCCATCCATGGGGAAAATCCTGGAAATCAGAAGAGCAGGTTCCCCCCTCACACAGTCAGCTCAGAGTACTTGCCCAGACTGGGCTCCAGGCAGCTGATGCCAATCAATGGAGAAAAATCCAGTTCAGTCCAGCTTGAGCCAAAAAGGTAACTTATTGACGGATTCCCATCATGTAGCATGAGGACGCCAGCCTGTCACATGCTAAACACATGCTCCACCACTGAGATGTATTTCTGGGCTTCTTGGGCTCTGCTCCCCACTGGTGGCAGTCACTTCTGTTTAGATGGACTCTCCTCATGGTGCCAACAGGCTCTTCCAGCTCAGCCTCACATCTTCCAGTTCTGGATCTAGTAGCTGCTGCTGAAATCTGTTACCATTTGCACTCAAGGGGACGGGTCAGTCTGGGTCAGGGGTAGAGCCTTGTTACCATACTTGGGGTTAGAATGATGGCCCTCCTGGTCTTTACCCCCAAACATAACAAGGCTCAAAGTCTCTGTATCCTCAGGGATCTCAGCCTCAAAGAGGAGGGCTTCATCTAGCTCCTCCTAAACCTTCAGGCAGGGGAAACAGAGCCCAGCTCCCACATGCTTATATGAAGAGGAAGCCCCACAATCTGTGTTCCTGTTTGTCCTGCCACCTTGATGGCTAGTCAGTTGTCCCCAGTCCCACTAGGACTTGAAGTTCCAACACCCGTCATCCCATGAGGCCTTGGGCTCTCATCCTGGGACACCATGTTCTTCCTGCACATGTTGCTATGTGTGATTCTCTTTCCAGTCACCGTGGTCTCTGAGCAACGACTGGTGAAGCAAGATGACCTAGAAGGTCATCAAGAGGCCTTCAGCAAGATAGGCTTGTGTTGGCCCCTGAATGTGGACTTTCCTGTGAGTCCTCTGACTAATAGCTGAGTGGAGGAAGGACTCCATCAAGTAGGCTCTCTCAGTAGGGCAGCTGGTGACATGTGAGCAACAGCAGCTCAGAGAGGTGGAGTAGTTTGCTATAGCAGTGACCTTCTTGTTGTTGGGAAAAAAAACACCCAAATGGAAGCAGCTTGTGAAAGGAGAATTTATTTCTGGCTTACAGCATTAAGGGGTAGTTTCATAGGGCAGGGAAAGCACGGTGGGAGCAGACGGCCAGGAGTCACATGTTCACGTCAGCAGGGAGGAAGTAAAGAGCAAGCTGAATGCAGGCTAGGCTATAACACAGTAAGGCCACCCCCAGTGACACACCTCCTCCAGCAAAGTTCCACATCCCAAAGGCTCCATGACCTTCCCAAACAGAGTCACCAACTGGGGATCAAGCATTCAAACCCATGAGACCATGGGGGACATTTTACATTCAAAGCACCGCACTTGCCCAGGGCCACACAGCTCAGAGATGGAAGAGACATGTTGGTATGTAGCGGCCCAGGGGATTGCTCTGGCCTCCATGCTCTTCAGCTCAGAAGAGGCCAAAGTGTCAGGGCCAAGGTTAAGGGCCAGGACATGGTAGGGTGGAGCCCCAGATGCTTGCTCTGCCTCTCACTGTGCCAGGTCCCTGGGCTGAGTCTCTGTCCTGTGACAAGCTGGTGTCAAGTTCATTTCCCCAGATACCTGTGACTCAACTTCTAGCATTCTTCTCACTTGTCCTGTTCCATTGACAGGCCCCAAACACGAAAAAACAAGTCATGCTCCTCTTTTTAAATGCTTTTTTCTTTTCTCAGTTTTGTGTGACATGCATGTGGGCACACGTGTGTGTGTGTGTGTGTGTGTGTGTGTGTGTGTGTGTGTGTGTGTGTGTTCAAGCACATGTGTGTGTGTGTGAGTGTGGAGGCCAGAGGTTGACCTCAGGTATTCTCCTCACTCTCCACCTTATTATTTTGATTTTTTGAGACAGGGTCTTCTCATTGAATGTAGAGCCCACCAACTTGATTAGACGAGCTGGCCAGCAAGCCTCAGGGATTCTCCTGTCTCCACCTCCCAGCCTGGGGATTACAGGCACACGCCACCATACTGGGCTTTTACATACGTGCTAGGGATCCGAACTCAGTCCTTCACATTTGCTTGGTAAGCACCTTACACATGGAGCCATCTCCCCAGCCCCAAGAAATACTTTTGACCCTTCCATTGGCACCCCAGAGTGCCAAGGACCAGAACACTCTACTCCTCACTCCTTGGGGGAGGCAGGAGAAATACTGCCCCTGGTCCCTGGCCTCAGCCCCTTGCCCTGCCCCTCATCCTAATCCTGTACATCACACTTCTCCTAGAGCACCCCAGTCCCTGTCACTTTAAGTTCTTCCTCATCGGCACCTCTACAGTGTTTAACTTCCTTTCCAGACTGTGAACTATATGGGGATGGTGATTCTGGGGTTGGTGTTTTCTCAGCCCCTGGGTCAAAGTCTACTGAGCAAATCTGTGACCCCATTCCGTTCCCTGAGATGGTCCCTGTCACGCACTAGACAGTTATCCAATTCATATACCACTCTGTGAACATGAAAATTATCAAATGAAACTTAACAGCCTCAGTACATCCTATGTTTATCAATGGATGATGATTATATAGTTCAAGTGCTCAAACATGTAAATGAAATAGTTCAAATAACAAACTGAGTTTGGCTTCGGGCTGAAGAGAGTCTAACCTTTGGTACAAAGGAAAAAAAATACTGAATCAGTGATAAATAGGCCGCCATGAAGAGGCTGTTTAGAAAGGCAAGACCCTAAAGTGGGTCAGGGCTTGATCCTGTGCAAATTAGTTACTGTTTATTTAGCGACTTTTTTTCAGCTTGTGTGGCAGCATGGTTGGAGACTCAAGCTCATTTGAGGATTGAGTTTCAGTAGAATCTAAAACTTCCCTGTTAAAAATAGCTTTCCATTCTCGTATAAGTATGTGATTAGCTGCTGTGCTGAGGTGGGGGCTGGAGGAGGGACAGAGGGATCCCACATCTGGATTTCCTGATGGCATCTCTAAACCCAGCCCAGGCTTCCATAGCTTTGGGTCTGGGCTCCAGGGAAACTGTTTCCAAAGGCTCCTGGTATTGAGTGTCCACGATGGAGGTGCTCCAGGATGTGTGTGGGGATGTGAGGGAGAAAAGGAAGTGGCAGACTGCAGGCTGAGCTAAGTTCTGGGCATTAGCTACACCTGCTCATAGGTGAACTCACTCCATTCATGAGATAGCACCACGAGAAATTCTCTGCTGTTGTCATGGGGTTTAAAATCAAGGTTGGCAAGTTGGTTTTTTTTTTTTTCTACAAAGAGCTAGAAGCCAACAAGTTTAGGTCTGGGCTAGGCACATGGTGACACTCTTCAACGATACCCTGGTCCCATGAGAACTGCTACAGACAGGATATAAACAAATGTGCATGGCTGTGTTTCAATAAAACTTTATTTACAAACATAAGCAGTGGGCTATTATGTGTTGCACAAATACTCAGTCTGGTTCATAGGCTATGTTTAGGTGAGCTGATGGAATGTTGAGGGGGGTGAGAACGTTGTGTGAACACTTGGATTTCAAGCTGGTCTCCCCATTCGCAGACTAACCTTGGGCAGTTTTCATGACTGCTTTGTGCCTCAGTTTCCCTGTCTGTAGAATGGGAATGTTGTTGGCACTGACTGTACAAAATTATATGAGGATTGAATGAGCAAGGCAAGCAGAGTGCCTGGTACAAAGGGCAATGGTGCCCTGTTACTTGTGGGGACTAATTCCAAGACCCTCTGCAGATACCAGAAGCTGAGAAGATATTGAACCCTGTGTACACAGACATATTTGTAGTAAGGTTTCATTCAAAAATTCAGCACAGTAAGAGCCTAACAACCACATAACAAAATATAACAATTATGACACCATACTATAATTAGAGTCATTATGAATTATTTCTTGAATGTTCCGTGTAACATTTTTGGACTTCTGTAGTTGATGTCCTGTGAATGTTGCTTGTGACTTGAGCCCAGGGCAATGTGAGTGCCGGGCCTGAGCCTTGCTGAGTAGATGGATGGGTTGTGTCCTTCCTCATCCTCTCAGTCTGCTCCTGGCATTTGCCACACACCTTGCCAGCTGCCCATGTCTCTGAGTGAATATGGGGCATGGGTCTGGGTTTGTGCCAGGGATGCCTGGGACAGTGGTATCTCTCCTGCAGGAGCCTGGTCTTCCTAAGCCCTAGCCACCACTGCACCCTTGTCCAGTGGCTGTACTGGGCAAGTGCCCGGCTGGCACTCTGGGGTGAGGCAGAGCAGAGCTGTCTGGTGGATTAGCTTCCCGTGGTGCCACTTAGCGCAGGGAGGAGAAGACATGACAGATGAGCTGCGTCCTGGAGAGCCAGCGCCAAACAACCCATAGATTTCAGTCTAAGAGAGTTTTTATAGAACGCAGCACTTGCTCAGCAGGGCCTTGTGTGTTTACTGCCAGGCTGTAAAGCGGCAATTAGCAGAAGCCTAATTTATGAGCTTGAGTTACAGCTGCAGGAGAGCTGCATGGTACGCTGTCCTGGCCGGTCTGGGGCCGTGGGGTGCTACCATTGTGGGGTGTCCTGGGAGTAGACAGGGCACAGAGGGGATCCCTAATGGGGGAGGTTTCCTGGAGCAAAGCTTACCTTAGTTCTCGAATCATTATGTAGCCCTTGAAGAAGATTTTGATATTTTTCTCCAGCTTGGTTTTTTATTTTCTCTTTTCTTTCTTTCATTTTTAACTTTTTATTGACAGCTTCCATAATTATAGACAATAAACTATGATAATTCCCTCCCCATCCCCACTTTCCCCCTCTCAAATCCACCCTCCATCGTATCCCCTCCCCCTCTCAGTTAGTCTCTCTTTTGTTTCGATGTCATCACCTTTTCCTCCTATTATGAAGGTCTTGTGTAGGAAGTGTCAGGCACTGTGAAGTCATGAATATCAAGGCCATTTTATGTCTGGAAGATTGCATTGTGAGCAGTCCTACCCTTCCTTTAGCTCTTACACTCTTTCCGCCACCTCTTCCATAATAGACCCTGAGCCTCGGGAGGTGTGATAGTTTCCTTCCTTCCTTCCTTCCTTCTTACTTTCTTTCTTATCTCCTTCCATCCTTATTTTCTTTTCTTTTTTAAAGTAGCCTCTTACTCTAGCTCAGGCTGACCTGGAACTCACTCTGTAGCCCAGGTAGGCCGTGAACTCATGGAGATCCTCCTACCTCTGCCTCCTGAGTGCTGAGATTAAGGGCACGTGTCGCCAGGCTGGGCTTCCTTTCTCCAGCTTGTAAAGGAGGAAATTTAGCTTCAGAGATGTTAAGTAACCATGGAACAAGATAATGGCTGGGAGGTGCTACCTAGCTCTCAATGGGCCCCTAGACTCCCAAATACAGCTGGAGGGATGAGTATGAGATGTACCCCAGTTTCTGCTATCGATTCTCTTAGGAAGTTCTGGGATGGTGCCAATGATTGCCCCAACATAGGGCAGTAAACATGACCTTGGGCCCTCAGGAGGTCAAGCTTTGGGCACCCCACTAGGCCGTCTCACCTGAGCCTGTCCTTGTCCATGGATGGCTGAACAGAACAGGGCATATGGTGAACAGATGTCAAGCCATTTTGTTCTTAAAATGATGTAATTGTGCTGCTACACAAGCATCATGCTTAGCTCAGAGCACTTGGACAGCGGATGAGGAGGCAGAAGCAAGGTTTCTCCTACCCCCACCACCAGTGGCAGCCATTACCAAGGTGTGCTGGGGATTTCTTTCTTCAGTGGCTTTTGTTTCTGGTTTGTTTGTTTTTATCTTTTAAATTTTATTTAGATATTTGCATGTGTGTGCATGCGCGCATGTGCATGCATGCATAGGCACACCAGGCTCTATTACTGCAGCAAACAAATGTCAGATGCATGTGCCACTTTTTGCATCTGGCTTTAGGTGCATGCTGGGGAACTGAATCTGGGCTGGCAGGCTTTACAAGCAAGTGACTGTAACATCTAAGCAATCTCCAAAACCCCTTACTTTTAGTCTTTTGAGACAAGGTCTCATGTAACCCAAGCTGGCCTGGAACTCACTAAGTAGCCAAGCATGACCTTGAACTCCTAATCCTCCTGCTTCCATCTTCCAAGGGCTGGGATTCAAGGTGGGCACATGCTGGCTTTTATTTTTCCTCTCTGTGTGATTTCCATTCACTGGGTTGCTCTCTGGATGTTATTTTGCATTTTGCTTTTCCCCCACTTCCTCATCTAGCACATAAATATTCCCCATGTGTGGAAACCTTTGCAAGTATCATTTTTAATGGCCAGATAACATTTCACAAAGTGAATGTGGGGCTGTCGCCCTAGCCTGTCCCCTCTTGCTGGACATCTTTATTGTTTCCAGGATATGGGCAATGATCAGAGCTGGCACACAGGGCTGCTGGGAGTTGGAGGACAGAACCTCCGCAAGGTAGGCCAAGTTGTGGTCACTGGTCACCTGAGCCTTTGGATACCTAGGTGGAGCCGCCATGCCCGCTGTCCTCTCTCCTCACTGGCATCGGCTTTATCTTCATTTCTGATGGGTCTGCAGCACCCAGCCCGATGCTTCCTCTTTATGTCTCTCACTCAGGGAGCCTCTCTGTCAAACAGCTAATGAACTGTAAACATACAGCCAGTGCTTGGGGCCCTGGAGGAGCTGGGAGCTGCCTCTAGTGCACCCGCACCAGCTGCTGGGGGTGGGGGTACAGGGAGACAGGGAGTGGCCTCCCCTGCTTGTGCTGTCCCTGTGGGGGACATGGCAGCCGGGATACTGCAGAAGGTTGTTGGGGACCATCTCTAATGGCCTGGACCTCAATCTCCCTTGCCCATTGCTTTGGTAGCCTTGAGGGTCCCTGACCCCATTTCTTCTCCCCACCCCCCACTCCATCATAGAGAAGGGCTCATAGGGTTAGGTGGGACCCTACACCTTGTATTAACTCATCAGGCTAAGCTGGGAACTAAAGCCCCAGGTCTCACCTTCTCAGAGTCACCCTCTGCTCACTTGGAGCTCGGGGCTTCTAAGGAGCCCAGGCACGGGACCTCTGGGTGGGAGAGGGGATTACTCTCAGTGCCTGGATGGAACCCCTTTCCACACCAAGCTTCCTGCAACACGCTTGTCCAGACCCTCCATGCGTATGCTTGAGAGAACGGGTTTTTTGTCTTCATCCCCCCTTTAAGGATGCAAACACAGAGGCCCAGTGGGGTCATAATACTTCCCACCTGGAAGAGGATAGGTACATGGGACTCACCTCAGCTGCGTCTGGAGTGAGAGAATGGGTCAGTGATTCCTAGGCTCCCACAGCCAGGCCTCGGTTCTTTTCCTTCTCTTGTCTGTCAGCTTCCCTGAGATTTAATCTTACAGATAATCCACCCACTCACATGTACAATTCAGTGGTTTATTAGTATATTCAGAACAACTTTTCTCTGATTCCAGAACATTCTCACTGCCCCCAAGGAAGCTTTGCTTCCACTAGTAGTCATTCCAGATTTTTCCCTCACACGAATCCCTGACAACCACTCATGCTTTCTGCCCAGACATTTCATATCAACAGGATTACATATTAGTGGCTGGCTTCTTTTCTAATACTTCAGCACGCTGACCTCTGTTGTAGCAGCTGTCAACAACTCATCCTTTCCATTGCTGAATAATATTTCATTGTGTGGATAGACCACTTGTTTTTTATTCAGTCTGTAGTTGGTGAACTTTTAAAAAAATATTTATTAATTTTTAATAAGTAGAAACTCTGTATGCACAATTCTGTATGCATTGGTACCACCATTTCCCTCCTCCCTGCCCTCATTCCCCTGAGGGCCCTCCTCAGTGGGATTGCTGAAATGCTCCATGGGATGGAGGGCTTGGAGTTATGCGAGCCACAGTTAGTATGGGGGGGCAATACCTCTGGGATGTCCCCCACCATGGCTCTTATAATCTTTCCAACCCCTCTTCTACAGAGTTCCCTGAGCCATGTTTTAAGTCTGCTTTACTGTTGAGCTCTTAGCAGCCTCTGGATTTCTGCTTTAGAAAGAAATACGATTTGAATATCCTCCATGTCTGTCTCCATCACCCTGGCGCAGGCTGTCAGGCTCGCTGGAAGCAGCACTCTTGCTCATCATGTCAATTCCTCTGTGGTTTCACCTGGGCCCCTGCTGATGTGTGAGGGGTGCTTCACCTGCTAGGGAGTCAGCTATCCGTTCTGGTCTTGGTCTTGCTGGTAGAATTAGGTTGTCCACGGTTCTCGCTGCCTTCTGAAAAATAAAAACAGATTCTCTAACAGAGAGAGAGAGAGAGAGAGAGAGAGAGAGAGAGAGAGAGAGAGAGAGAGAGAGAGAGAGAGATCAGCATAGGTTAAATGGGATAATCATTGTTAAAGTGGAAAGATTAAAGTTGGTGTTGCCTCTCTTTAGGCCCATGGTTAATGGAAGCTTCCCCTTGGAGTCCAGATTCTTGGTCTCCATAGGAATTTGGCTTGGATCCCAGTTTCAGCTAAGGGTTCCTTGCCACTGAGCGAATCTCTTAGCCAATCAGAGAGCCCTTGATTACTCCTCCCTCCCCCACCCTGTCGTTTCCTCCTCCAGAGGCGCCATGGGCCAAAGGCAGAGGGAAAACAGAGAAGGGGCGGGAGCCAGGAGCCGAGCTGTCCGCTGTCCACTGTCTCAGGGCTGGGGCCCACAGAGCTGGGGGGTGGCACAGGGGGATCCTGCGGGACACAAGAGGCGAGCAGATGCGTATTGTATATCCACATGGTTCTTTATTCAATTGGGGAACTTACACTTTATATAGGAAAAAGGGGGTCAGGGGCATGGGGGAATCAGGAAGAGAAAGGGAGATTGGTTGATGGGGGTGGGGAGTTGGCAGCCTGCACTGCAATAGGTGGGTGGGAAAGGTGGGTGGGGACAACCTGAGAACACCTCATTTGGGGGCCATGAGTGGCGGGAAATACATGCTGCTA
>PVHP010040230.1:0-15966 GCA_004024765.1 Zapus hudsonius | reverse complement strand
CAGGGACCACACGCCACTGCAGGGAGGGCACAGGTGACTTCGGCAGGCACCAGGGACCATGTGCCACTGAAGGGAGGACACAAGTTGGTCCAGGAATTTGAGAACACGGATTACATGAGCAATAGGAAGCTCTCACCAGGCTCTTGAGTCTGGGAAGCAGGGGCTGGGTTGGCGCATGGAATCAGAACAGGTCCACCAAGTACTGGCCCAAGGAGAGTCTAGAGCCTTGAGTCTCTACTCCTAGTGGGGGAGATAGCATTCCAGATCTGCTTGCTGCAGTCAGGTGGGAAAACACTGGGCTCTATAGTTGGGGGTGCTGGGACTGTTTTTTTTACTGCAGCATACCAATCGGGGAAAGGGGCCTATGGGGTGGCTCTAAGACTAAATAGTTACATACAGTGGGATCCAGATGGGTAAAGATATGAGCCAGGCTCGGGGCAGAACACAACAACAGGAAAGAACTCTGTTTAAGATCAAAACCGGTCATCTTTCCACTGGAAGCAAAGCAGGCTGAACAGCACTTCCAGGGGTGCCTGAGTCCCACTCCCCTACCTGGACATGGGCAGAAACCAACAACAACAAAAAAAGCCACAGAAATCAAAGACGGAGTTCCCCAACTCAGGGACCCAAGTTCCATTATGTAACAGGAAAGTGGCAAGGAAGTGGAGACAACAAATATAGAACCCCAAAGAGAGAATAATATGACTCATGACCACAGATGCAATGCAAACATGAAGCAGTTAATGGAAACTAGGAAAAAAGACATGAATGAGATGAAGCTCACCAATACAAGTATAGACTCCAGACTGAACTTATTGGAAAGAAATATTAATGAATTCAGAAACACATTAAGTGAATTGAAGGTGAACCAACTATGGGAGGAGCTAGACAATCAATTGATTAAATTTGAAGAGGACTTAAGAAAACATAAAAATGATTTTCAGGAATCCCTATCAAAAACAAAAATAGACTGGAAATTGGATTTCACCAAAGAATTAGAAACCATAAACAAATTTACAGAAGAAACCAAAAATGAAAAACCTCCTTTGATTGTCCCAGAGTCAACAATCTGGAGGACAGACCCTCAGACCTTGAGGATAAGACAGAAGGAATTAATAAGGATGTCATAGGTTTCAATAAATTCAAGAAATCAAGTGAGAAAAAATTTGAGGGATCTATGGGGTACCATAAAGAGGCCCAATATTAGAATCATGGGGATCCCAGAGGGAGAAGAAACCCAGGCTAAGGGCATAGGAAATATCTTCAACAGAATTATTCAAGAAAACTTCCCATATCTAACAAGAGAAAGCCCACTCAACTTTCAAGGGGCCCAGAGGACTCCAAACAGACAGGACATGAAGAGGAATACTCCAAGACACATTTTAATTAACATGCCTAACATAGAAAGCAAAGAGAAAATACTCAAAGCTGTAAGAGAAAAGCAAACCATAACTTATAAAGGAAAATCCATCACTTACCTCAGACTTCTCATTAAAAACCATGAAAGCTAGAAGGGTTTGGAATAATGATCTTCAGGGCCTAAAGAAGTATGACTTTCAACCTAGACTACTGTACCCAGCAAAGCTATCCCTCATAATAGATGGAGAAGTGAAAGTGTTCCATGAAGTAAAACAGCTCTATGACTATTTGAAGAGAAAGCCAATATTACAGAAGAATCTACAAGACATATCCCACACAGAAGAAACAAGAAATCTACCTCAGAAGAGTACAAGAGATCAGGCACTCCCACCACTGCTTTTTAACATAGTGTTTGAAGTTTGACCCCAAGCGTTAAGACAGGAGAAGTGCATAAAAGGGATACAAATCGGAAAGGAAGAAATTAAACTATCCCTCTTTTCAAATGACATGATCCTACATATATATCAGACCCGAAGAATAGTATCAGTAACCTCTTGAAGGTGATAAATGCCTTCAGCAACGTGGCAGGATACAAAATTAACACACAAAAATCAG
The DNA here is from genome assembly GCA_004024765.1 of Zapus hudsonius. Classification (NCBI taxonomy): domain Eukaryota; kingdom Metazoa; phylum Chordata; class Mammalia; order Rodentia; family Dipodidae; genus Zapus; species Zapus hudsonius. The sequence continues at coordinate 13,992 of PVHP010040230.1, read as the reverse complement.
TAGCCTTTCTATATGAAGACAAGCAGACAGAAATAGACATCATAGAGACTGTCCCATTTTCTATAGCCTCAAAGAAAATCAAATACCTTGGAATATCACTAACCAAGGTTGTCAAGGACTTATATGAGGAAAATATTGAAACACTGAAGAAGGAAATGGAGGAGGACGTGAGAAGATGGAAAGATATTGTATTCTCATGGTTAGGGAGAATCAATATAGTAAAAATGGCAATCCTGCCAAAAGCAATTTACAGATTCAATGCCATGCCGATAAAAATCCCAAACTCTGTCTTCACAGACATAGAAAAAATAATATCTAAATTGATTTGGAAGGGCAAAAGACCTCTGATAGCCAAAACTATTCTAAGTAAAAAAGGCTACTCAGGAGGTAACACCATACCTGACTTCAAAACTTACTACAAAGCCATAGTAACTAAAACAGCATGGTACTGGCATAAAAACAGACAGACAGATCAATGGAATAGAATTGAAGACCCATCTTTAAATGGAAGTAACTTCAGTTATTTGGTCTTAGACAAGGGTGCCAACAATATATGCTGGACCAAAGATAGCATCTTCAAAAAATGGTGCTGGACGAATTGGATAAAAACGTGTAAAAAAATGAAAATAGACCCACTCCTTTCACCATGCACAAAAATCAACTCCAAATGGATCAGAGACCGTAATATAAATCCGGTAACCCTGAACACCCTGGAAGAAAAAATAGGAATTACTCTACATGAAATAGGAGTAGGGAAAAATTTCCTGAGCAACTCTCCAGCAGCCCAGGAAATGCAACAATCACTTAACCAATGGGACATGAGCAAGCTCAAAAGCTTCTGTACAGACAAACAAACCATACTCAGAGCCAATAGACCCCATTATATTGGGAGATGATCTTTACCAGCTATAACTCAGACAAGGGCCTAATCTCCAAATCTTACAGAGAACACAAAAAATACATAATAAAATCTCAAACAGCCCCCTCACAAAAAGGGGCACTGATCACAAAAGAGAATTCACAGAGGAAACACAAATGGCTTTGTCCCATTTAAGAAAATGCTCAGCATCCTTAAGCATCATGGAAATGCAAATCAAAACCACAATGAGGTACCACCTTACTCTGGTCTCAGAATGGCAATCATAAAGAAAACCAACAACAATCATTGCTGGCGAGGATGCGGGGGGAAAAAGGAACCCTCATTCACTTCTGGTGGGATTGCAAACTCATTCAACTGCTATGGAAAACAGTGTGGATCCTTCTGAACAGAATGGACATAGAACTTCCAATGGACCTAGCTATCCCTCTACTAGGCATCTACCCGCAAGATGTCACATCTCGATGCAGAAATTTTTGTACAACTATAATTATAGCAGCTCATTTCATAATAGCCAAGAATTAGAATCAACCCAAATGCCCATCCATGGAGGAATGGACAGTGAAACTGTGGTATATTTACATGATAGAATTCTACTCAGCTGAAAGGAAAAATGACATATCAAAATTTAGGAAAAAATGGTCTGACTTTGAGCAGATCTTACCAAGTGAACACTCAAAAGAACAGAGAATCAAACATCGCATATTCTCCCTCATATGTGGTCATTAACCAGGATAACCGTAAACTCTATGCAGACTAGTAGAAAGAAGTGAGAGGTTATGAATGAGGGGTAAGGGATGGGGGAGGGGAACATCTTAAGCATGAGGCTAAACCAAATTAGGTTCAAAAACATAAAATCCTCACGAGCATACTGTAACCTATTGAGCAAGTAGTGGGCGTCGACTGGGAGGAGGGGCCATGAGTAGTAGGGGAGAGGTTCTAAGCCTGTGAATAATTGATCAGTCTGACAACCCCTGGTCCCAGTCACCCGGTCCTTCTCTCACTGCCCTGTTGACCAAAGTGACCCATGAGGTTCCAAAAGCAAGACAGAATTCTGTCAAAGCTCTTGAATGCCCTCTCCAGTCCTGAGGCAAAACCCTGTTGCTGAAGAAACCACAGAATGTCATCGATCAGCATCAAGAAAGCCTTCAAGGTCCGGAATGGTAACCAGCCCCCAGGTGGTAATTAGTGTAGTGCTGGAAGGCTCTGCACAAGCTCCCAGGGGAAGCTGATCAACGACGGCTGGAGTAAACAGAGACCACTGGCAAGAAACACAGTCTGCAGCCATGAATAGGCTGATCATACCTCCTAATGGGAGAGAACAGCAAACCAAGAAAGGAACACCCATGCAATGGAGGAGCCTGGACCTGGGGGAGACAATCAACAGCTTTTAAATTCGTCCAAATATTCCACTTAGGGAGGGGGAGCCCTTGACTGGAACTAGGGATTCAGGACGAAAGGCACCAGATCCTATACTCTTTCGCTCACAAGAAAAGATGCACTATGGGAGTGATTGAAGGGAAGGCTACTAAAAATAGGATCTTGGTAATCCTATTGTGTATATTTGTTAACCTAGACTGATCTCACTCTCCAATGGGGAATGTATTTGCATTTTTCAGGATGCAGCGAGAGAGCTGTGGCACATCTAATCCTACCATCCAACCATAGGCAGACAGCTGAGATCCTGGCAGGAGATGATCCTCCACAGCCATATTGTGGAGGATCCATATGGAATCCCACAGAGAATGACAGGATGAACAATGGACCCAAAGCCACAGAAATTAAATCAACACAGGATAAGCCGGGGTGGCAGAAACCAACAGTTTTCGACACAAAGACCCCTAAGCTCACAACATTAAAGTAGCCTTAATACTCAACCACCACGACTCAGGGAATTGAGTGGAGAGGGGGCGGAAAGATGGTGAGAGCCTTGGTGGGGGAGACTACCGGAGGCATGGCACCCCTCAGTAACAATACACTTGGGCCAGGAGAACCAGGCTGAGTACTAGGCTATCCATGGTTCCCTGCCACAAGGTCTGATCCAGATGACCCATGGAGGAATATATCCAGCTGATTTGGGATGCGGGGGGCATTGGGGAATTGGGGATAACAACTCATGTTTGCCCACTAAATAATGTAACTCATTATGGACAATAAATATATATTTTTTAAAAAGTTCATTAAAAGTCTTAGTTTAAAGATTATAATTTTTTGAAAGTGATGGAATGTCAGGTCAAATTTTAATTATCCACGCTACTATCCCTTATCTATATCTCCTTCAGTAGTACGTCTTTGTAAATGGGCTTTGCTACTTATCTCCTGATATGACTTCAGAGATCTCCACACTTGGATATAGACTAGACCATATACTCTCTGTTCTTCAAAGAACAGTATGAGAAACATGTTCTGAGTCATATTTTTCATAGCATTTTATAAAACCTTAGATCTGTGTTTATATAATCATAGGCAAATATATAGTCACCCCATCTCATTGAAAAGTTAATTTGCCTAAAATTTACTGTTGTATTATTTTTTTCAGAAGGCAATCCCCTTTGGGAGATCCCTAGGAAGAAATTGAGAAAAGAAACTAGGGGCAGCCTTCCACATTTAGGTTCAGTTTCCATCTCATTTAGGTTCAGAATTTCACAGTATAAAATCTAATCTCATCAAATATGCAAACATGCTTAGAGAGGGATTGAACTGTATGAACTGTGAGTTGATTGGACACATGCTGTTCAATTAGCATTTCAAACAAGTATCAAAGAAGCTGAGGAACTATTCTTCTACTTTTATGTTTATCCATGTCAACTGAAAGGCTTTAGAGACCATAGAACCTAATCTTACCTGCAAAATTAAAGAATTAAGAATGAATTTGATTAGAGTTTGAGGTTTTCATTTTTTATTGTAAAACTGCAGTATAAGAGCTGAGATTTCCTTGGAAAACCAATATTTGAGAGTTCTAAAATATTTTATTTTCTATTATGAAGATACATCTGTAAACCCCCTCGAAGCCTCTATATAGGCAAAATGGTCCACTTACATGACTTCAGAGAAGTGGATACTAGTGGTAATAACCTTTTTATTACATTGATTTTTTAATAGAAGAAAAAGAGGACTGGGGATGTGATTCAGAGAGTAAAATATTTATGGCACAAGCATAAGGACCTGAGTTCAGACCTCCAGCACCCAAATAAAAAGCAAAGCACAGGGGCATGTTGCTGTGATCCCAGCCCTGGGGAAGTGGAGACAGGAAGATCCCTAGAGTTTTCTGATTAGGAAATATATTCAATTAGTGGGCTCTGGGTTCAAGTACAGATCTTATCTCAAAAATACAAGGCAGAGAGCAACTGAAGAAAACACTCAACATGTCTGGCCTACAAACACACACACACACACACACACACACACACACACACACTTATGCATGCACATACTAGTGTATCAACATCCAGAACATGCATACACATGGAATATATATATACATGCATGTACACTTTGCACTCATACACATACACGTGCAAAAAATAGAACAAAAAGACAGAAAATATAAAGTATTGACAGATTACTTCCTGCTTATCCCAAGCCTTAGCCTTTGAAAATTCAATCTGAGCATCTCACAGATACCTGACATCATTTCTTACATCTTTCACATTAAAAAATAATCATGGCCTTACTGAGAATCCTTGGAAGTTTTAATGTTCTGGTTATCAGGATATCTTTTACCTTCACTAATCCCATGTCATCCAATATCCCTAGTGACCTCTGGCGCTCCAAAACCTGGATGTACCCTCAAAATAAGAATTTGTTTAAAGAAAGTAAAGAAGAGTTATGCCTGAATTCTTCAATGTCATCACAATATATGCATATGTTTGTTGATGTTATTAATCAAAATAAACTAGTTGACTAGTTATGGATTTATATATGAATAAAACAGAAGCTGATATATAAAGATGCCCTCATTTATTCAAATCTGAGGACAACTAAACATAGACATGCACTCAAATTGACATCACTATTCACGGGAGACATCCCTCTGGAATTCAAGCTTAGTTTGTTACAGTAACAAAGCCAACTCTAAAATTGATTAAACTTGCAACTTCTGGCCTATTATAGCTATCCTGAAGAGTCATAGGTGTCTTCATTGGAGGCACTTTGCAAGGCCTTGTAAAAATGTCTCAGTGCTCAAGAAAATATGGCCTTCCATTCTAAAATGCACCTTGAAAATCATATCTAACAATAACCTGAAAATTCTTCCCATGGGGATGGCTATACCACCCTGTACTCAGCCTCTCGTCCAATTAATAGATGGAAAAATGAGAGACAGAATTCAGAGGTACCTGAGTGTGAGGATCATATCTTTCTAAGGATGATTCCAAGGCTAGGGACATCAGTAGCCCAAAGGCTGTCACAAAGGAATGGAAATAAGAAAAATTTAATCCTTATATGAGCCATGCCTCTGACTTGTAATGTGGCCTCTGGCAAATCAGTGATATTTTCACTGTGTCTGAGTTTTCTAGCTCATATCTGCCACTGAGACTGTTGGCTTATTCCCAGAAGACCTTCAGACTTGCAGTGCATCTAATTCAGAACCTCTTATTTGAAAAGATTTCACCTTGGCCATTGCTGATGCCTGAAATAATATCACACTAGAATAGCTGCAGAGCGAAGTGCATACTGCCCGTATCCCACTGTGGGGCCTCATGCTGCTCCACGGCTTGAAATGCCAATAACTTGAGCAGACTTGCTTAATAGACAATTCCCTCGCATCTCTGTCTTATTAGTCCAAGAAAATAAATTTCCCCAATGTTTCACAGAATCTACAATTACACAAGTACTAAGGTTTTAAAACTCATAAGGAAAGGAAATACAAGGATATATTTCTGAAATCAAAAGTAATACTCAGATTTGTTTACTACCTTGGCTGTTTTGAAGAAACCAAACTGAACTCTGGGAGCATAACAACAGCCCAGAAAATGGAGTGATGCTTTGTGATGTGATACCAACACTACCTTCTGAAAATAATCAAATCATTCTTCATTGTTCCCCTCCCCTTAACTCCAGGACCTATCTACAAATGGTTCTGAAGCAGTATTGTAGCTCCCTGTTTTCTAATCTGTCTGGTGCCCTCTCTGAGTCTTCCCTCTACTCTCAAAAGGCCCAAGAATGATGACAATCTCCCTACTAGTTTTGACGTTTGTGCCCCAATCTCTCCTAAGGATTACTTTCCCAGTCATGCAAATCACATGAGATACTTTTTCAAAAATGCAAATGCCCAAGTCTACCTCTAGAAAGTCTCACTGTGAGTGTTGCACAAACACCGTGTGGAGTGGGTAGGAGTATTCTGAAGTGTGTTCCCCCCACTAACTCACAGAGACTTACTGAGGCCTTCATGATCCCACAATTAATTCCATAACCCCACTAAGGAGGCCTCCCTGGTAACGGGAGCCAGGGTGAAGGAATAAAAGAATATAAACTGTTATAATACACATAAAATAAACATTTAAAATAAATTAAATAAAAAATTTTAAAGCCCTGTATGATTATTTAATCTGGGAAGTTGGAGAATCTGTGCCCTAAGGTCTCTTCCATTCTTGCCACTTGTTGCGGTCAACTTCATAGTTGCTGCACAGATAGAACCCAAGCAAAGGCGGCTTGTGGAGGAATGGGTTTATTAGGCTTACAGACTCAAGGGGAGACTCCATCCTGGCAAGGAAAACGATGGCATGAGCAGAGGGCTGGACATCACCTCTGCCACAGCACTGCAAACAGTGGCAGGAAGGTGTGCCAAACACTGGCAAGGGGAAGCTGGTTTATAACCCCATAAGCCCACCCCCGACAACACAGCTTCATCGAGGCTGTAAAACCCAAACTGCCATCAGCTGAGGATCGATCTATCAGAACACATTCAATTGTTTGTGGGGGACACCTGGATCAAACCATGACAGTCCACCCCTGGCCCCCCAAACTAATAATCATACAAGATATAAACACAATATGTTCAGCTCAACTCTTAAGTCCCCGCAGCTTTCAACTGAGCCATAATACCAAAAATAAACCCGTAATGGCACGGAACATTCACAATGCAAAACATGAGGCACAGCAAAAACAGATTGACCAATACAATACAAGATTCAAAATAAACAGGGCACCATCAATCTCTAACTCCAAGCTTAATGATTCTAACCAATAACACAAGTCTCTTGGAGATTCAATTCTGCCCCTCCAGCTCGGCTACTCACAGTCCGGGAAAACTTCATCCGGTTCTGGCGGCTCGCCTTGGCACCCATCCATAGTCCTGGAATTCTTTGGATCTCCATTGCAACCCACAGTTCATTCTCATGGCCCCATCGGGCTCCATGCAGGCAACCTTGCACACCTGCTTCACATGCCAATGGCCATTTTTCAAAAATAAAACTGTGTTGCAAATCCAATGACCCTCTCTTTCTAACCAATCTCCATTCCACAGAACCTGGTGGGCTACCAATTTGTTAACCCAGGGGGGGGGATCAAAGCATTCAGGCCTCTTACTTCAAAAAGTCCACATTCTTCCTGTTGTTCTAATGCAGACCAGCTGGCCCAATCTCAATGGTTTTCATCTCTCATACAATTGCAGGTGAACGGGCAGCAGTTTCAACCCAAAGATCTTCTTTCTGTGCCATCTCCATCTGCTCACACCAGTCCATCTTTAATACAACCCTGCACAGATTTTCAAGACACAGGCAGGCAGAACACAGCAAGCCTCTCACGCAAACTGCTTCTGGCACAGTCCTGACAAAGTTCTTTCTCCCCCTCGTAAGCCAAACCTCACAGTCCATAGTTCTCATTAAATTCAGGTCTTTCAACTCTGACCAGAATGATCCATGAAGCTGTACTCACAACACTGTGAGGCATCTATTAGGCTGAGAGTTCAAATCCTTCCACATTCCTCCTGTAGATCACTTCCAAAAGACCAAAACCACAAGATCAGGGTTCTAGCAGCAACAGATGACCCCACTCCTTGTACCAAAACTGTTGCAGTCAGATATCTAGTTGCTGCGCAGGAAGAACCCAAACAAAAGCAGCTTGTGGAGGAATGGGTTTATTTGGCTTATGGACTCAAGGGGAGACTCCGTCCTGGCAGGGAAAACGATGGCATGAGCAGAGGGATGGACATCACCTCTGCCACAGCACTGCAAACAGCAGCAGGAAGGTGTGCCAAATACAGGCAAGGGGAAGCTGGCTTATAACCCCCATAAGCCCACCCCCAACAACACAGCTTCATCGAGGTTGTAAAACCCAAACTGCCATCAGCTGAGGATCGATCTATCAGAACACATTCATTTGTTTGTGGGGGACACCTGGATCAAACCATGACACCACTCAAGTTGCAGTGGCACCATCTAAGACCTTGTTAAACCCTGTTCAATCCCAGAATATGTCATTTAACAATATCCCCAGGTGATCCCTTGACATAGTGAAGTTTGAGAAAAATTATTTTAAATAGTTTTATTGTCTGATGACTCAATAACCATTATTCACACTTCATTGTGAATTAGCTTCATAGATAATTCCACCAATTCACTTTTTACTTCAACTAAGAATTGGGATCTACTAAATGCCTGAGCACTGTGATAGGAAACAGAATTTGTATGTTGTAGGTCTGAAACTACAGGAATCCCCCTTTAATGACAAGGTTGTAGAAACCTTGAAAAATTCATGAGGACATTTTTATAGTAAGGTAGAGAACAATAGTGACCAAGTCATACTATGTGTCTGGCAACCTGTGATGCCCATGCATAAGGTTGATTTGGGCTAAATCCAATCTCTGATCTCCATTATCTCTACTCCTATGAACTTGGCCTTCTCACTGCTCCACTGCTCTGATGGGTCAAATGAGGCTGTTTTTGAGCACAAGTAGGTATGAAGAATAGAAAGAGACCTACATCAGCGAAAGCATATTCCCTTTCAGAAATGAACTATCCTGACCTAAAGACTGCAATTTAAATATCTGTATGACAAGCAAACAAGGAAGAGAAAGAAGGAACCCTCCATCCCACTGTGGGGAAGCAGAGGTGGGAACCAGGGTTGAGGCCAGGCAGCAATGATCTCATTGCCTTTGCTCCAACTAGCTCTTGTAAACAACTCAGGCTTCAGCTATTGGATATTTGGAGACCTACACAGATCACATTTACAGAAAAAAAATCCATCTCTTTTGTAATATAACAGAAGCTTTTAGCTCCTTCAAAAACCAACCCACTGGCCTATCACTTGGGTGGTGGGGGAGAGGGAATGGAAAGAAATATGCAGAAAGAACTACTAATGAAGTAATTGCCTTCTAAAGACAATAGGCAACAAAGACCTTAATCTGAAAACACTGGTGGATATTCATAGTCAAATATTGGACTTTTAATTTGTGAATTCAAAAGGCTTAACAGGAAAAAAACATAAACACTGGATTTAACCTGGATTTAAATATTTGTTGCCAATTTTGTATCTTCTGCTGATAAAACCAAGCCAAGCTATGAAGTTCCATAAATAAATTACAAGATGATAGGAAAGAGCATTCATCAAATTTGTTAGAGTATGCTAAGGCACACACACAAAATGTTCTGCATGAAAAGGAAATGTCATAAGTTATTTTAAAGCATTTAGAAACAATCATTGAAAAAAAAATCTCAATTTAGTTCACCCCCTTTACATATGGATACAGTTTAAGACAATGAATTCATGACAAAATTTTTGCTTTATCATAGATAAAATCAGTTCTTTCAATAGTTAAGCATATATTTCTTTTCTTCTCATTTCACATTCTTATGAATATATTTATAATAGAAAAATAAATATCTAATATCTAACAAATTGTTCATGCTATGCCACTATTCATTGTGATTCTATCTGTTATTTGGGGCATTTTACCATAAATAAAATGTTTTTGAAACAAACACCATGTGTTCCTATAATGTTTACCATCCCTTTTGTATATTTGCATTTATAACTACTAATAGTCCAGAGAGTTTGCCTTTCTTCCAGGACATGAAGCCTACAAATCAGGTTGGACATGCTGTCAAGGTTTTGGTCTTGTCATCCAACTACAGAGGATCCAATCAGGTTTTCTCTAGCTTGAAGAATAGCCAACAAAGGAAATTGGGACAGTGTAGCTGCTTGCCAACCTCTAGCCCGGGCCTGGCCATTCCATGGGACACCAGTTGTTCTGCACTGCATCATAGATAGCAAAAAGAGCTACCTGACCAAGACATGTTTGTTCTGTGTCTCAAAGACTTCTTAACTTTGAGGCAGTATGTCTGACTATTCCTTTGACATTGACTTTTGACTCATTAACTTCTTATTTTAAGTCTTCTCTCATCCAAAACCATAGCCTCAGATTAAATTCTGTACTGTATTTATAACTAATTTTTTATGTTCCAGATCCTTATAAGCATCCCTTCAGCAAAGATTCCTCATAGACCTTCAATTGGAAGAACAGAAGAATAAAGTGAATCTCAGTGTTTATCTGTAGATACAGTGATACACAAGGTTTTCATATACAAATAAAACTCTTTTAAAGCATTGCAAGTTATTTTTAGTTACAATATAGAAAAATGTGATATGTTACCTATGATATCATTTTTATTTGTTTGTTTTTGAGGTAGGGTGTCTCTCTAGCCCAGGCTAAGTGGAATTCACTATGTATTCTCAGGGTGGCTTCTAACTCACAGAAATCCTTCTACCTCTGCCTCCCAAGTGCTAGGATTAAAAGTGTGCACCACCACACCTGGTTTGATATGATTTTTAAAAATATTTTGATATATATGAGACAGTGGACAAATCCAGACACACATGCACCAGTTTACACGTTTGGCTTTCTGTGGATACTAGGGAATTGAACCCTGTGAAAGCATGCTTAGCAAGCAAGCTCCTTTAACTGCTAAGCCATTTTTCCAGCCCTGCATTTTTAACATTAATTAAAATGAAGTAGCCTTTCCTTGATGAAGCCACAGCTATTGCTTTTCAGTTTAATTCTAGTTGTTTAACTCATGCATAACTAAACAATGACTTTCTAACTTGCCCTGAATATTTTAAGACTATTTTAGAGACAGATATTCACACACACACACACACACACACACACACACACACACATATGCATGTGTGTATACATTCAGCCTTTGGCTCTAAGTCATTAGAGGATGGAATTTTTTTTCCTAAAATGTTTTCTTAAATAGCTTTCACTGAATCACCAGCACCCCAGAGCAGGTCAGATCTGTAGTTGCCAGTTTACAATTTCTCCAAAAAAAGTTCATTTTCCAGCCTCTAAAGAGTCTTTTCTTATTAACATAAAGAAAAAGAAGGACTAGTACATTTTAGCCATAACTTGCACATGTTCACAGCATGCTCACAGTGCCTTTTAGTTGACATTAGTGTGTAGATGGTTTCCTTAGAAACTTCTATAGCAGATTTTGAACCCCCTTTAAACCTATTTAAAATGTTAAGGGGCCATGACCTTTTTCCTCTAAACAATTTTTTAAAAAATTAAACTGAGAACATTTGGCTTTTCAACAGCAAGAAAACGACAAGGAGCTTTTATACAGCTACTTTATGAGATACTTGTAACCAAAAGATTCTGGTACATTGACTAGGCTCAAGGTGAAACTCACTTCACAGATTAAAAAATAAATGATGTAACATGCATGTTCCCATGGGGTGATAAACAGCACATGGATAAATCCATTCATGTCTGGTATCCATAGGTCTTAAGTTAAGAGTATATGGAACAATTAACTATCTCCTACTTAAACAACTGTCTTTTCCTTAAAAATTATCCTCCTGTATTTTCTGTGATACCAAATGTCTTCAGTTTCTTATTTCTGAGGCTGTAACTTACACTTACACACACACACACACACACACACACACACACACACACACACACACATCCTACAATTTCTCTTCTTATCCCATTAAGACTAAATTTGAGACCCACTACGTTTATTGGTCTGTGTTATCTACCTCACTGCCAGGAGCTGGTGCTGTAGTTTCAGCCACCACTTCATTGCAAATTACAAACTAAATTATATGCCTAGCCCTAATCTCTCTCCAAGGCTTTAATCTAACATACCCAGGCAAAGATACAATCAACAAATCCATCTGGAATCCTACACAGTAAACTTGAAACCTACTTTCTATTTTACCTCTAAACTCACCAAAACAAGAAGAGCACCATGTTCCTAGAATTAAAACATTCACACCTTTTTGAAGATGTTTTATTTTTGAATGATCATGGCTCAAACCAGTAAGAAAATGGAAATGATTCATCAGGAAAACTTGGTATCCTTAAAAGCCTATACTTTCATTTTAAAAGGGGACATAAGAAAATAATTTCCAGGCTCCACATATGGTTCAGTGGTTAAGGTGCTTGCCTGTAAAGCAGAAGGACCTGAGTTCAATTCCCTAGTACCACTTAAAGCCAGATGCACAAGGTGGTACATGCATCTGGAGCTTGTAGTGGCTGGAGGCCCTTGCCCATTCTCTCTTTCTTTCCCTCTCTATTTCTGTCTCTCTTCCATATCTCTCTGCTTGCAAATAAATAAATAAAATGTTTTTTTAAAAATGAAAAGAAAATAATCTCTATACAGGAACAAAAGGACTAAAAGTAACAGAGCATGAAAAAAACGACAAATATAAGGATATCTTTTCATCCTGATAAAAAATATCTTCTGAAAACTGACAGAAAACATCATGAGAAGCATTCATTTTAATAAATAGAAGCAATGCATAAAGTGTCTTCTATTGGTGCTTCTAAGACATACTCCAGTATAGAATCCTACCAATGCAATAAAAAACAAAAAGGGTGCAATATTTTGAAGAGAAAACCAAATAATCTTGCTGGCCTCACCTATGAGTCTTACTATAAATTGACAGCAATTATGACAACACTGCAGTGGAGGACAAAAAGATAGATTGATGGAAAGAGTATAAGTCTTTGACTAGGCCAACTGTATACTCCTATATAAAATGATAACCTGGTACCTCTAACTTATACAGAATAAAATGAACTCAAATGAACCTAAGACCTAAATATGAATTCCAACTACAAAATTCTTATGAGGAAACATAGGAAGGAACTTCATGACCTTAGAGTGGGTAATTTCTTAAATATGAAAGATAGTTCACAAACAAATAACATATGTAAATTGATCATCAAAATTAAAAAGCATTTATTCTTTAAAGATATCAAGAACATAATATAATCATGTTGACTGATAAGAATATATGAGTATAATATCTATAGCTAAAGACTTACTTTCAGAATATTCAAATAACTTACAAATTAATAAAAAAAACAATTAAAATTTGGTGAAGGATTTGGATTTACATGTTTCCAAATGTATACAAATAACCAATAAATCCTTGAAAACATGTTCAACATGAGTAACCATTATCAAAATTTGAGCAAAACCCTCAAATTGATACTAGCAGAATGTCTATAAACAAAATATCATAATATAAGTAAGGATAAACTGGAATGTTTATACATTCCTGGAGAAAATGTAAAATGATACAGCCACCTTGGAAAATACTTTGGAAGCTACTTAAAAAGTTAAAGAGTAACCATGTGACCCAGACACTCCACTCCTATGTATGTATTCATGTGTGAATTTATAAGCGTTGCTCTTTCCCTTCATCCTTTTAAAACACCCCTCCATGTGCCTTGCCTCCTTAGTTTTTTTTAAGTTATTATTATACAGTTAATCTGGTGGAGGGGAAGAATCTAGAAATTTGCTTTGGTAACAAAATTAGACTGGGATCTAGAAATTTACTTTGCTAAAAATTTCTGTGGTCACACTGAAAATTGTTACTCTTCTGCCGCAGACCACTCAGAGGGAGACCATCACTGCGGGAGAACCAGGGAGAAGGCTCGAGGAGAAGTCAGGAATCAGCGAGGAAATGACAGACAGACACACAATTAAATGCTGTGCTGCTGCGACTTTACTTTTGCAGCTTCAGTGCTTATATATTTTTTACAATCAAGGAACTTGGCAAAGCAGGCTAAGTTCATACCATTAACTTTTGCAATTATTCAGAATCAGCAAGAAAACATTAACAGAAGAAATTAATACATCTATTTTGTGTATCAC
>PVHP010040229.1:0-15958 GCA_004024765.1 Zapus hudsonius | reverse complement strand
TGCATCTTTTCTTGGGAGCCCAAGAGTATGGGATCCGGTGCATCTTGCCCTAAATCCCCATTTCCAATCAAAGGTTCCCCCTCACTGAGTGGAATATTTGGCCAAATTTAATGGCTGTTGATTGACTCCCCCAGGCCCAGGTTCCTTCATTGCACAATTGCTCCTTTCTTGGTTTGCTGTTCTCTCGCAGTAGGAACTGTATCCAGCCTATTCATGGTCGCAGACTATGTTTCATGCCAATGGTCTGTTTACTCCAGTTATCGCAAATCAGCTTCCCCTGGCAGCTTGTGCATTGCCCTCCAGCCCTTCCCTAATTGCCATCTGGGGGTTGGTTACCATTCCAGAGCTCGCTGGGATTCTCAATGAAGATCGATGACATTCTGCGGTTTCTTCAGCAACAGGATTTCGTCTCAGGCCTGGGGAGGGTGTTCAAGAGCCTTGACAGAATTCTGTCTTGTTTTTGGAACCTCATGGGTCACTTTGGTCAACAGCTCAGTGAGGGAAGGGACCGGTGACTGGGACCGGGGACTTTCAGACGAGAAATCTCTTCAATGCTGTGAAGTCAGTCTTTTCTTTTTTCACTCTCAGAACTACGTGGATATTGTAACATGCAAGTCCCCGCTGTGGCTAAGGAATGCTGGCACATGCTTTTTGTCGCTTAGTGTAGAAGTGGATTGGGAGCCATGCTCCTTATCCTCTTCCTGTCACAGGACAGAAGCCAGAATGGAATTAGGAAGGACAAGGGGAGAAAGTTAGAAAGTGTCAAGAAAGACCTAAGAGATCTTTAGCCCCAGCATTGAGTCCATTATTTCAGCAGACATTTTTTTAAACTTTTATTTCTTTGGGGAAATAGAAAACAATGAAATAGACTTGTGTTCTTGTGGCTTTCATTAAGTTCTTCATTTTAGAATAATTTGCATGTTTGCAGTAATTTTGGTAAGCATTTGATAAATAAGAATACATATCCAGCTGAAAGATGAAGCATCTAGTTCTGAAAACAAAAATTATTTTGTTTTCTCATACTTTGGGCATCTCAGAAATATCTCGCAGACACTTTTAAACAATAGCTTCTTAGTTTATTGACACAATAGCCTGAAATAAGCCTGACTGTTTTTCTAGGGCAGCTAACTTATTAAAGCTCTCAGTGCATTTTAATTTTCTTAAGTTTATGACTGCTTTGCTTGTTGGATTTAATTTAAAGTTGCAGTTAATGTCCTATGGATGTAAATGCAGTGACATCGGATTCCAGAATTGGATGGTGATGAAACGGCTCATCAGAAATAGCAGCGGTTTTTTGGAGAGAGGAGAAAGGTCTGAGCCTGAGGAAAAGCTATGAAATCACTAGCCCCATGGCTTGGCTCTGATTAAATAGTAAGTAAAAAAAATTATCTGTAGTGAGCAAATCCTTCAAATAAGGTAAAAGGTATTTTGAAAAAATATACTTGTCTTCCCATTTTGCAAATTTAACCAATGTAGTATCTTCCCTTGTTTGAGTCAGATTTCAGTTACATGTTTTTAAGAAGTAAATGGTAAATGGTCCCAGGCACAGAGATCTGGGTGCAACTTTCTCCTCTGTTTTACAGTGGGTTCCACACTTGAAGTTGTTGAATATCATTCCCTTTCATATTTTTAAACATTGAATTGATTAATAAGTAATATATTGTTGCTTATATTAAAATGTTTACATAAATGGCATCTCTTGAAACTTGCTATTTTCTAACATGGTTCTTTGTGTGGTGTGTGTGTGTGTGTGTGTGTGTGTGTGTGTGTGTGTGTGTGTGTGTCATTTACCCAACTTCATTCTTTTTATTACTGCTGTGCGTTATTTCAGTGTATAAATGAAGCGGTGTGTGTGTGTGTGTGGTCTTTTTTAGTCTAATGGTGAACAGGTAGGTTGGCTTTTAGAAGGTCTTTGTGCCTGTGGGGGAGTGTCTCTGGGGACGATAACTCAAAGTGATGTTGCTGAAACAAGGGACAAGAGCATCTTCAACTTTACCATCTAGTTTTTGTGCATGTGGGCAGGGAGAATGGGCAGTCATATCCCTCAGTGTGTGTGTGGAGGTCAGAGGACAATCTCGGGGTGTTGCTTACCTTCCACCTTGTTTGAAACAGGGTTCCCTTACTGTTTTGCCACTGGAAAGGCCAAAATAGCTGGCCCAGTGAGCTTCGGGATTCTCTTGACTGTCTGCCACTGTAGTAGGCGCCTTGAGATTACAGATGTGTATGCCACCTTGCATCAGGCTTTACATGGGTGCTGAGGATCTGAACCTCCAGATGGCAGGCATGCAGAACAAGTGCCTTAAACCACTGAGCCATCTTCCCAGCCTCTTACCATCTATTCCTAATGCCCTTTCCTAAGTACTCAGTAATTTTAAGCTATAGTTTGATTCTGTTGATGGGAAGTTTTCATATTGATGGTAGATTGTTGGCATTGGTTTGAATAGTATTCGTTTACCTATGTGTGTGCATTTTAATTTTGCCTAAAAGCAAATACAAGGTTGTTCTGAGTTTGTCATTAGCCAGTTTTTAGAGCTAATCAAGAATTCAGCTTCTCTACTGCTGTTAATGCCTATAAAAGTTGATATGCCAATATTGTATTTAATTGAGATATAGCTTACATAAATAAATTCCCTTCCTAAGTGTTTAGTTTTATGAATTATGATAGTCTTGTCATAGGTTATCCAGATAAGGTTTAGAATATTTTCATTACCCCCAAACATTTCTTTTTGAAAGACCTCTCTCTGCCCTTGGCATCATTGATCTGACATTATTGATCTGATCTTGTCCTACAGTCTTTCCCATAATTCAGTTTACATGTAATCCTACAGTATGCCCCCTTTACTGGGTCTTTTCTCCATTTAGCATAATGCTTTTGTCACCCCTCCATATCATTACATATAATAGTACTTCACCCCCGCTATCTTATGCGTGTGTGTGTGTGTGTGTGTGTGTGTGTGCATATGTGTGTGCACTGGTGATTAAACCCAGAGATGTGCATGCACATATTAGGTATATGCTCTACTATTGAGTTATAAAAATATATTTTTATATATCCCTAACCTTTAAAAATAGTTTTTAAAGTCAGATAGGTTTCATTGTGTAGCTAGGATTATCTTGAGTTTACTATTCTCTGGCCTTAGCCTCCCAAGTGCTGGAATTACAGACATGTGCCACCACACAAGACTCGTTTCCTTTGAGTGAAAAATAGTGCATATATATATATATACATATATATACACACTATACACACATCCCTCAGTACTTTTATATATATACATATATATATAAAGTACTGCATGAGGTTAGAACCAGTGTTCTGTGTCTTGGCCTAATGTATTCGTTTGCCAGAGCTGTTCTAGCAAAGTACCGCTGTGTGGCTAAAACTGCACATTTATTTTTCCACAGTTCTTGGCGCTGGAAGTGTGAGATCAGGTTGTCAGCAGGACTGTTTCTTCTAAGGACCATGAGGGGAAGATCTGTTCCAGCCCCATTCCTGAGCCTGTTGTTAGCCTCCTTCCCTTTTGTCTTTCACACCGTCTAAGTTTCCCCTTTTGATAGTGGCACCCACACTGATAGGACCCACACTGATGATCTCATTTTAACTCACTCATCCTTTCAAATGCCTTCTCTTAAAATACAGTTAAACACTGAGGTGCTGTGAGTTATGAATTGTATGATTTTTTTTCTCCCAAGAGAACACAAGTTAGCTGCCAACACCTAGGACTTGGGGTTTTAACATGAGTCACACATATACGTATTTCTAGGGAGAAGTTCTGGGGCTTTCTTTGGGATGATTCTTCATGGCAGCAGGTTGATAATTTTAAAAAGATGAAGAGCCACTGGTGTCATGTAAGCTCTTGTTTAGAATTATTGCCATCAGTGGTACAGAAGTATTTATTGACATATAATTAATAAAATGTTTACTGACAAGAGGTTATGCTTGCATGTCATTGAAAAAGCTTACAAAATAGTTTACACAATATCCTTTTATATTTTAAAAAATGTCAACCTGTAAATAGACTCTCAGTGAGGCTGGTATAGATGAGTAGGTGGTTTGTGCCAGTGTTGTGATAAAGGCAATTCTGACAGCACCAAGAAGTAAATAAAATTATACTCATGTTGTGGAAGAACTGAGCCCCAAACAGTGGATAAATGTTGTGCCTTGTCCAAGACCACACGACTAAGTGAAAAGGCTAGAACTTAAGCCCAGCTTGGTCTACATTCCAACCAGTAGGTGAATTGCCCAAACCTGTAGTGACCTAGAAACCCAAATGCAGGCTGATTACTCTTGGGTGGTAGAAGCTTGCCTATTTTATTTTCTTGTTGGGCCTTTCTGTACCTTCCTATCTTTCCTAAAACTAATGGTTTGCAATTCAGTGTTTTCAAATAAACACATGTAATAACTTTTAAAAAGGATTTTGAGCAGAGAGAAAGTGATGAATACTTAGGAATGAAGGGCTCCACTTGACCTTGTCATACATTCAGATGTGCAGCCTGTGTCCTGAGAAGATGATAAATCTCACTAAGGTTCGAGCCCCCTGATAGACTCACTGTTTGGTTGGTGTGGGCCAGTGGTCATCCATGGTGACCACAATGATAGTAGCTAGTGATAGTGCTGGGTTGTAAGCAACCCAGGCTCATGACCCACAGCTAGGCTCTGCAGTTCTCCTCTGGCTTTTCTCAAGTGGCGATGATTTGAAGTAGTCTAGGCCCAGCCTAAAGGTCTCAGTGCAAATGTAAGGAGAAAGGCCGCATTGTCTCTGAACTCTCTTCACTGTCTCTGGAGCTTCACTCTGTACCCAGCACTGTGTGAGGCCTGAGACCAGTCCCTTAAGCAGCTCACGCTGGGAGCACAGGTCTGCAGGTGCTGCAGGTGGCAGGGCCTGTTCTCCAAGGACTTCACAAGGTCTTCCCAGGGGAGGACAAACCTCAGTCCTCCCTGAGAGGCTTTGGATCAGAGGAGTGGGTGTCAGCTGTCAAGCCTTCCCCTCACCCTCCCTTCACACTTACACTCTTATGGTTTGTAGAACATTTGTGGGAGAAAAGGTGCCAATTGTCAAGGGTCTAGTGTACTTCTGTTAACCCTTTAATATGTATTCTGTATATGTGCATGTGTATACACACACACATCCTCGTGCAAAGGAAATACTAAATCCTGGGTGTCGCAGATAGCTTCTTAGATTTGACTCAGATGGAAGAAGGATGCTTCAGGAAAGAGAGAAATGGGGATGTTAATTGTCATGGCAACCAGCAGGTTTTTATAGTGGAACACTGCCTTTGTAACCCAAATCCGTCACCTTTTGCCAACTACAGACAACAGACTGGTGCAAACTCAAGAAATTATAGTACCATCTCTCAGTGGGGTTCTATTTGCTTTATGGAAGCAATCATGCAGTGTGTTTAAGCCCATCCTGAAATTTCAGAACCAAAAGGCACCATTTATTTAAGTGCCCTAAATTTTAACAAAAGTTATGTGCCCATGGCTTTGCCATTATTATATTTGTCATTCTACCCCATCCTCTGTCGGATCCATAAGGGACTTAGAATGAATGAGGACTGGATTTTGGCAAACATTGTACGTCCTGTGGCACAGGCTCCATGCTTTGACTTTTTCTCTTTGTATGACCTTGTTTCTTCCTTCATCAAGCTGAGATGTCTAGAAATGTCATTCCTACCAGGCAATATGTAAGCAAGTTCATAGTTCACCATTACCTGTTTTAGGCATCCTCAAGAATGGAACCCCTGAGCATGAGTCTGGAGTTTGGAATGGAACCCTTAGTTCCTTTTGGGAGCTCTGGTGAGGTGGATTTCTGGAGGGAGTTATGGGGGAATGCTTAATGTAAGAAAATAACTCTTTGCAAACAGGTAGAGAATGCAGGGGAATGCAGGGACCTCCTTGAGCACCTATTCAGAAGGTTTTGGCTGATGAACCCTCTGAGCAGAGAATTCGAAGCAGGTTTGGGGAAGGCGGGTTGAATATGACTAAAGTACATTACCTACACGTATCAAAATGAGTTGATGGGCTAGCTTCTTCCCATTCCCTACCACCTACTTTTTCCTCACCCCTGCCCCAAGTCAGCAGCATGGCATATGGAACTATGAGGCCAGTGTCCTTTTGGACAGTATGCTTGTGGACCATCAGCTGTCAGCCTCATTCAGTGCATTCATTTCCCAAATATGTATTGATCCCCTGTGATGTTCCTGGCATTCCAGAGATGAAAACATCCCAACTGTCATTGACTATATATTACAGTAAGCCAAAGCAGACAATCCAGGCCCATAGATAAAATATACTGTGTGCTAAATTGGTGGTAAGCACAGTGTTGAAAAATAAAGCAGGAGGTCCAGGTTGGGGTAGAGAGGGCAGTTTAAAATAGGAGCCTCAAGGCAAGTTCTGCAAGGTGAAAGACCCTTGTAGAAGAGATGGCACTCTTGGAGTGGGAACAGCAGATCTGGATGCTGTGAGACAGGAGCCTGCTGTGTTTCCTGCACATCCGGAGGTGTTGTGGCTGCAGCCAGGTGAGCAAGGGGGAAGTTGAAGGTCCTGAGACCAGGGAGGCTAGTTCAAGAGCACATATAGATTTGTGTGCGTGGTGTGGCATGTGCATGTGTCTGAGTGTGTGCCCCATATAGATGAGGGCAGACTCCATGGAGAACATCAGGTGCCCTTCTGTCACTCAACTGGGTACTTTCTTGAGACAGGGTCTCTCCCTGGACCCAGAGCTGCCGTCAGTGAGCCCAAACAATTCTCCAGTCTCCACTCTTTTCCTGCACTGGGTTCTGGGGAGTCAAACATGGTGGTCTCTGGCTCAGGAGGCACTCATGCTTAAGCAGCAAGCCATCTCCCCAGCACGAATACAGGTTTTGCAAGGGCCTCTCAGACTGCCTGGTTGCAAAGAGATCAAAGCTGGGCCTGAGGGGACAGGAATGGTGGCAGGGGAGGTGGTGAGCAGTGTGATGGAAATACAGTCTGTGTTAAAACCCCTGTCAGTGTGCCAAGAGCTCTTCGTGGTGAAGAGACACTAGTACCAGGGCTTAGGAGACACTGGCCTGGGTTTTGAAGCTTGGTTCTTTCTCTTCTGTTAAGCTGTGTGAAATTGTCTTAGCCCACTTTCCTAACCCATTTGAATTTCAAACTCCTCTTGTAGAAAGATAAGTAAATTCTTTCTTTATAAAGATATTTTGGAGGCTGGGTGGTGCACACCTTTAATTCCAGCACTTGGAAGGCTGTGGCAGGAGAATCGCCATGAGTTCAGCCTAGGCTACAGAGTGATCTAGTCTGGACCAAAGTGAAACCCTGCTTCAAATAAATAAATAAATAGTACACAAAAGACCTTCTCCGGCTCCCTTTCTCAACTTACAAGCAGTTTGGGTTCTTCTCCACCCAGCCTGTATCTTGGGCCTTCACCACCTACTAACTGTGGTTGGTCTCTCTCTCTCTCTCTCTCTCTCTCTCTCTCTCTCTCTCTCTCTCCACTTACAACTGGGAAGGATTGCAACTCTAATGGTTGACATGGAATGCAAAATAAAACCATGATGGGTAGAAAAATGGGAGGAAGCAAGGAAGGAAAGAAAGAAGGCATTAAGAATTTCAAGCATAGATATTAGTATAATATTTGACTTCACACATTTCAACATGGCAGCAGAACTTTTTCTTTTCAGAGTTCAATGTTTAAGTACATTAAATGAGTCGTTAAGGCCTTGGCTACATTTTTTATTTAAATAAGCCTAATTAGGGAAGACATGTACTCTTATTTGCATATTTTAAAATTTATCTTCTCTACTTTTGGCTCATAGAAAACTGTTCAAAGATGGTAATTGGTATTTTTACTTAGGTGTTCTTTAAGAATAAGGTACTTTTTTTGAAAAAAAAAAAGCACATCTTATTGGTATGCTAAAGAAAATTTCCTTCAATACTTCATGATAAAAATTTCAAACAAATTAAATACAACAAAACACAAAAGTTAAAAAAAACTACAAAAGTAATCATTTAAGTCAGCCTTAATCAAAGCTACTAGAGGTCTAAGTCACTGTGACCCCTCTAAAAACAGGTCTTCTAGCCGGGCGTGGTGGCTCAAGCCTTTAATCCCAGCACTAGTGAGGCAGACGTAGGATTGCCGTGAGTTCAAGGCCACCCTGAAACTACAGAGTGAATTCCAGGTCAGCCTGGACTAGAGCGAGACCCTACCTCAAAAAACCAAAATAAATAAATAAATAAATAAATAAATAATAAGTAAATAAATAAAAACAGGTCTTCTAGTGAGCTAAAATGTTTCCATTATCCAGTGACTTAGAAAGATGCAATCCTACCATAGCTTTTCTCTGTTTAAAAAAGAGAAAATTCTGAGTGTGACACTTTTCTTCACTGTGAGACCATTTGATCTTCATTAAAACTGCTACGTCATTTATTGTGAAAGCCAGTATTATGTATTGAATATTCCCTCTGAGAACATATGATGAAGTCCTAACCCCCAGTGCCTCACAATGGGAAGGAAGCAAGATCTTTACAGAGGTAATCAAGTTAAAATGAAGTTTGGAGGCTGGAGAGAAAGCTCGTCAATAAAATGCTTGCCTTGCACTTGAGTTTAATTGCCAGTACCTAAATTAAAAGGCCAGACATGGTGGCACACATCTGTAACCCTAGTACCAGGGAGACCGACAGGAAAATCACTGGGGCTTGCCAGCCTGGGTAACCTACTTGGTGAGCTCTGGACCAATGAAGCACACCCAACATCTGACCTCCACATGTATGTACTTGCACACACACATATCTATGCACAAATAGAATATATGCATAAAAATAGTCCTAAGTCTATTTTGATGTCTTTTTAAAAAAATTTGCAAGGGGAGAGAGAATGAAAATGGGTGTGCCAGGGTCTTTAGCCACTGCTAATAAACTCTAGATGCATGTGCCACTTTGTGTACTTGGCTTTATGTGGGTACTATAGGATCCAACCCTGGGTCCTTAGGCTTTGCAGGCAAATGCCGTAACCAATCTCTCTAGCCCCTATTTTGATATCTTTTGATCGTGTGTGTGTGTGTGTGTGTGTGTGTGTGTGTGTGTGTGTGTCCGTCCCACTGAGTTTAATTAGGGTTGCTTGTATGAGCAAGGGTTGAGGATTGCTTGCCAGTTCAGGTTCAGTCTACTAATGGCTATAACACTGCAAAAAAAAAAGTCCAGTCCTCCTCCAGCAACAATTAACTGCCTTTAACTCTTCAAGGGAGGGTGGGGACCTCATGCCCTCTCCCACCACTCATGATGGCATGTTGGTGGGTCCAACAACATGCAGGTTTTGTGCAGGTCACAGCAGTCACTGTGAATGCAAAAGCCTTATCATGTCCAGAAGACCACATGTCCCAGCACTCCTCCCCATCCTCTGGCTCTTACATATTTTTCTCCCTCTTCTGCCATGTTCCCTGAGCCTCAGTGCATGTGATATAGATGTCTCATTTAACACTGAACACTCAGTCACTTAATCTCAGTTGGTTTATTTGATATATTCTAGGACAACTAAGAACCAAAAAATGTGTGTATTTTCTCTTTAAAAAGGGCTTTTTACAAAATATAATTTCCATACTATACAATCCACTTAGAGTCTGTTACTGAATGGTTCTTAGTGTATTCATAAGGTTACACAATCACCACATAATAAATTTTAGAGAATTTTCCTCCCTCCAAAAAGATAACCAGTAATGCTCACTCTCCCTTCTTTTTCTTCAAATCCCAATCCTTAGCAGGTATCAATCTACTTTCTGTCTCTATTCTGTACATTTTCTGAATCATATATTAGTGTCCTTTTATATCTGGTTTCTTTAATTTAATATGTTTTCAAGATCCATTTATATTATAGCATGAATTAGTAATTTATTGTTTTTACAGCTGAATAGTATGTTGTGGAAATATCATTACATTATATCCGTAGATGGACTTCTGGGCTATTAAGAATATGCTGCTATGGGTTGGAGAGATGACTCAACACTTAAAGGCACTTGCCTGCAAAGCCTGCCAGCCAGGATTCAATTCCCCAGTACCCACATAAAGCCAGATACACAAAGTGGCAGATGTGTCTGGTTTACAGCAGCTAGAGGCCCTGGCACATCATATTCTCTCTGTCTTTCTCTTGGTGTCTCTCTCTTTCACATATAATTTACAAACGAATAATGCAATGAACATTTATGTACACATTTTTGTGGGAGCATACCTATTCATTTCTTTCAGGTAAGGAGTAGAATCGCTGAGTCAAATAGTAATTCCTCAGTTTTGAGGACTTGCCAGGGTTTTCCAAAGTGGTAACACCTGGGTACATTTCCACAAACATGGTGTGTGGGTTTCTGTTTTTCTACATCCTTACCAATACTATTGCCTTTTAAAAATATTTTTATTTATTTGCAAGGAGAGATAAGAGAGAGAGAGAGAGAGAATGAGAATGAATATGAATAAGCACACCAGGGTCTCCAGCCACTGCAAACAAACTCCACACACATGTACCACTTCGTGCATCTGTCTTTATATGAGTGCTGGGGAATAAAACCCAGGCTGTCAAGCTTTGCAAGCAAGTGCCTTTATCCACTGAGTCATCTCCCCAGCCCATTGTTTTATTATTTTAAAAAATTTATTTGACACAGAGAAAGAAAGAATGAGAATGAATGTACCACTTTGTGCACCTTTGTACATCTGCCTTTACATAGATCCCGGGGATCTATCCTAGACTGGCAAGCACCTTTGACTCTGAGCCATCTCCTCAGCCACATTGTTGATTAAAATCATCCTAGTAAGTGCGAAGGTTATCTCATTGCAGTTTTCTGTTGGTTTAAAGCATTTCTTTTAATGCAAGTAGTTGCTGTGTCCACTGTATGAGGAACCAGGTAACACATCCTTCCCTGAGAGGCTTGTGTAATTAATAACATAACTTCAAAATTAGCATGCATGCTTCTCATCATTTCTTGAAGCCGATTGCCCAGAGCCGGGTTGTGGGCTTGCATAGCTTGACTTCTGTCACCAGCACTGCACAATGACAGGCATGTAGAGCTTCGTCATACCCCCCCACCACCACCACAGCATCCACGACTGGAAAGGTTTGGGCAGTGGTAGGTAGCCCCATGCACCTGGAAGGGTGGAATGGTACCCAGCCCTATGTTGTTTTAGACAAGTGGACAGGGTATTTGCTCACTATTCTCCCAAGAGGTAGCTGCTCCTTTGTAGATGTGGTCAACGGTAAGATATGGCAGAACTGGGCCTAAGTCAAGAGAGACATGGCTTCTTTATAGACAAGCTTTACAAACAATGATTTCTTTAGTAAAGAAAAAGTAACCTGACACATGCCTACCACTTAGGAGCCTGAAATCAAGGCAGGTGGAATCAATGAGTAGCTCCATTGCTGCATAGCAGCTTGAGCAAGCTACTTAAAGCTCTCTGAAGCGTGTGTTCTAACTAAGACAGAGGTGAATTACTCCACTGCACAGTTCTCATTGTGACTTCCAAATGCCCGGCTCATGGTAGGCACTCAACAAATGTTAATTCTCTTTCCTTAAATAGCTCTGTGATTAGTCTCAGATATTTTTCTCTACAGATATAGTCCATCTCTAGATATGGTAGAACACAGGGTTGATTGTATTGTTTAAAATCTCTTTACAGCAAAATAATGAGCTCTTGGCAAAAATTTAGTCTTGGTGGAAATGAATACTGCAATTTGGTAGCTGTTGATTGACATGTGTTTGCTAAACAGCTACTTGAATTTCAGAAAACTCGCCTAGAAGGTGGGGGAAGCGGAAGGAATTCTCAGAACATTTTTATTTATAAAAAGTCATCTTCTTTGGAAAGTCCCTCCCAGCTGAATTATTTTAAACATTGGTTCCCGAGTACCGCATAGCCTATATGAAGCGTAGATAGTGGATATGAAGGTGTTGGGACCTTTTTGAAGTCTCTTTGCCTTGGTTTTAGTTGGCTTGGTTGATTTGTTTTTAAAGAAAAGGCTGGTCTTTTGGTCACTGGCTCTTTTTTTAGACCCGCGGGGAAGTCATAGTAACAGTCTTCATGTCTGATTGGGTGCCATGGCAACAAAGGGTTGTGACTTTCTGAAAGGAGAGTTGAGCACGCCAAGAAAGATAAATCAGTGCATAGAAAAATGTCCAAGCAGATGCATGTGGCTTTTTTGGACCTTGTGCTCGAGAGTGGCAAGGTCTCCCCGTCGGGCATCAGCGTTCATCCCCGCTTTGAATCCTATGGGTTCTCTTTGAGGTTTTAGGAACGGGGCTTCTTCCTTCTTCAAAAATCCATTTGCATCTCTGCTTTTATTCATTCATCTTTTTAAAAATATCTTGATATGTTAGGAATACTCAAAACAGTAATGTCAAGAACCTAACCAGAAAGGATTCTGATTTGAAAGGTAGAAAAGAGAGAGAGCACATCCTCCGTGGAGCTGACTCCAGCTGGAAGTTGTGAGGTCGTGTGGGAGGACCAATTAGAGGCAATTATAAGTGGATTGAGCTCTCCCTGAGTCAAAGCTCACTGTGAGCGTTCCAAGCTAAGGGGTTTATTTCCCATCCTTGTTCCTGGTTTAGAAATGCTGGTTCTGAGCATGGGTGTGGTATTTCCATAGGAGCCGCCCTCTTAGCTCTCCCTACTGCAAGGAGGGGGGGGGGTTGCCTGAGCCAGTGTGTGATTATTAGAGTTCTTACCTTGAAGGTGCCAATATGAGACCAGGAGATGGGGAGAACTTTGACTCAACCTGCGTCCCTGCCTCACCTGCTTCTACTCTGTGTGGCTGAGATGACTTTTCTATCAGATGAGTTATGCATTTCCCTTCCATTCTGACACTGAAAATGAAAGACTTGGGAGAGGCTGGTTAGAGTTGGGCAACTTTACCCTGTAAGTTATTCTTTAAGCCAGTGGCATGCTCCAACGTGCACCCTGAACCCAGACTATTAGTCACGTACATGGGTGCCTCATCGTGGTGAATCAGAAACTTCACAGATACTTGGGCTCTTGTGAGTAAACATAGCAAGCAGTATTGGTCTATGAGGGGAGAATTAGCTCACCCCCTGTCAGCTCTCCTGCCACTGTTGATCAGTTCTAGGGGAAATCCCTATCTTTCAATGAGGAGTTTGACCTGAATTGGAGCCCTAAGAATGGCCTGGGGCTCTGGGTTAAGACACAGAAACTTCATTAGATTTTCTGATTCATTAAGTCTGGGGTGGGGCAGAGATAGTAGGAGCCCCAGGTTACCTTACAAGTGGATGTTCCAGAAATACCACTAGCTCACAGGCTTCAGAATGTCTTTGGAGACAAGAAGTAGGGCACAGATGGAGGGAGAAAGGAAGTCATCAGACCCAGGCTCCCATTGGTCTGAAAAGGGCCGAGGTATCAAGCAGTAACACCACACTCAGAAACACAGGGCCCCATTTTCCAGCTTTCTTCCAGACTTCAGACATCTCTTCCGCATGCCGCCCACCCCTCCTGGAATGAGGAGAGCTGAAGGGAGTTCTGTCATATTTGTTTACTCCCAGTGCTTGCCATGAACCCGAACCCGGCAGGGTTTCAGGAACGTTCCTTTCAAAGGCTTGGGGCTGTGCAGCAGTGAGCGCCTTTGTTCATGGAGTTCCTTACTAGTACTGTTACTTATCAGTATTATTATTAAGTAGACACTTTGTGTGAACAAGTTGTGTGTTGGCACCACCATTTCCCTCCTCCCTGTCCCCCATCCACTGAGGGCCCTCCTCAGTGGGATTGCTGGTGTGCACCAGGGGGTTGTAGGCTGTGAGTTGTGCAAGCAGCAGTCATTGGGTGGGGGGATGCCTCTGGGTATACCCCTCCGCCCCCAAGGCTTTTACAATCTTTCTGTCCCCTTTTCCACAAAATTCCCTGAGCCATGGTAGGTGAGTTTAAGTCAAAAATATGGAAAGCTTCACGAATTTTCGTGTCATCCTTATGCAGGGACCATGCTAATCTTCTTTGTCTTGTTCCCATTTTAGTCTGTGGGCTGTCGGAGTGAGCACTCAGAATCCTCTCTGGTGCCCCTTTCCCTGGGTGTGCAGGAGGCCACCCCAGAGATAAGGACAGTAGTTGGTCCCAAAGAATCAAGATGTCCTACACCGAGCCCGGGAACCAATTGTTTGTTTATGTTTATTAACATGAAGGGTTTTGTCTATGCAGTAGGATTTTGTGTTTTCAATTTTTAAAGCAAAACTTCACTAAATGAGCCCCACCCAAGTCTCCTGAGTAAAATGAACTTTAAGCCTAACACACATCTTGAGCATATGGAAGTGGCTGGATGGAGCCACTTAGATTAGAGAAATGTCTGTAAGCACACAGAAGCAGAGCCCGAGAGATCTCCAATCTCCCATTTCCATGTGTACCTGCTCTGTAGTTTGTGCCAAGTTTTTCTACTTACTGCGTACCAAAGATTACATAGCATTGCTTAGTGAAATATTTAGTATATCATCTGAATAAGCCTAAATTATATTAGCTGTCTTCCTAGCTAGTTTAATTTAGAAAGTGCTAGTTCATTGAAAAATAAATTCCATAGTATGGAAGGACTTGAGGTGAAAAAGATAAATAAGCCTGTTCTTCTAGCCCCTTATCGTTTTCCCAGGGATAACAAGGTAATACTTCCTATGTATCTTTGTTAGAAGTATTTACCAGCTATTCAACCAGTTCGGTATGTGTGTACACACACATATTAAACACACAGTTTAAATTCCTTGAAATAATCTGGGAACTCAGGGCAGCTTTGAGAGCAATGGAGCTATTCTCGGTTCTTGGGCTGGGTTTTAACCCAGGAATTAGGGTGTTGGACAGTGTAGTAGTCAGCCACATGCTGCTGGGATGAATCTCCTAACCAGGCACAATTTGGGGGAGGAAAGTATTTATTGAACTAATAAATCCAGGGGAAGTTAAGGAAAAAGGCTGGCTCTCTTTCACAGAAGCAAGCAAAGAGAGGGGAACCCACCACCAGCACCTCAAGCAAGCACACTGTAACACTGTAATTCACAAAAATGCAGAACTGCCAGACTGGGGTTTTGGCTTTTCTTTTGCATATCTATCCCTAGTATTTTGTATCCAATTTAGAAAGGGTGTCATGACCCCAGAAGGCCAGGCCAAAGTGACACTTCCTCCAGCCAGAAGCCTGGAAACAATTAACAATTTAATAAACACAATTACAATAAATTCTATTGGGGGACATTTATTCAAAACTACCACAGACAGTCACAAAAAATTCCTGAGTCAGTGACCTCCATATTCCTATCTTAAGAATTAAACAAATGAAATTCACAAACTATAGAGGGTGAAATTTAGAGAGTTTATCATCAGGCTTCGGAGGAGAGAAGGCAGAGTTCCTTCCTGTAAGGCAGGATAGGTGCAGGCAATGCACCTGTGACTTTGATGGGGGTAGGCACAGGAAAGGAACTCCTTTAGGGAAGGATTAATCTTTTCTGTGGATGGGAAACTTCTTTAGGGAAAAAGAGATCCCACATTCCTGGCCTCCAGCAAGGTGGTGGCTGTGAGGACTCCTTCAGGACAAAGAGATAAGAAAAAAACCAGAATCCCCTTTACAGGCTTAAGAACAAACATTTCCCACTTGTAGCCAGGAGGCAAGAAGAAGGCCCTGTAGCCTCAGCTACCTGGCCAGTTTCTATCTCCCAGGTTTCTTTTTCCTTCTGTTTGTTTCACTTTCTAATAATATTATTTTAAGATTTTGTCCTTTTCCCCCACACTGCATATGGAGAGAAGATCCTTCTTTTGTGCCAGAGCTCAAACCCAGTGATACGGGTTGCTGCTAATTAATAATTGTAAGCAACGCGGGGAGAGAGAGAGAGTTTTGGAATCCTCCCTTCCCCCTCCTCCTACTCCGAGTTCGTGTCCTCTAATGCCAAAGAATTGTACACAGGGACAGAATTAAATTTTAATTACACATTTATTCTAATTTAGTAGATCAGGAAAAGGGGAGTTGGATGGGGA
>PVHP010040228.1:0-15992 GCA_004024765.1 Zapus hudsonius | reverse complement strand
TGGCAAGGGATCCTGGATATCCTAGTACTCAGCCTGGTCTTCCTGGCCCAAGTGTGTTGTTACTGATGGGTGCCATGCCTCTGGACCATCTCCCCCACCACGGCTCTCACAATCTTTCCGCCCCCTCTTCCGCTCAGTTCCCTGAGTCGTGGTGGGTGAGTATTAAGGCTGCCTTAATGTTGCGAGTTTAGGGGTCCTTTTCATATTTTGAAGCAGAGAGAGAAGCCATCTACCAGCAACTCCAAAAGCAAGCAAGTATACTGCAACAGACAAACCAAAAGAACTCCACCTTGAAATCAGACTGCTCTTTTTATATGTATAGCTGGTATCTCAGATCCACCCCAGAAACACCTTAGGGCTGGAGCCTAGGATCAGGCCAGGCCACAGTGACACCTTCTTTAACCAGGAGGCAGGAGACAAATCATAAGCATTAATAAACACTTGAATCTATTGGGGAACATCCATTCAAACTACCACACTAAATCCTTTTAAGTGGAAGGTCATTGAATGTTAATGCCTACACACCAGAGCATTGGTGCCAGAAAAAATCCTGCAGGATGCCCCTCCCCAGCAGGTCAGCCCTGTGTTCTTCATCTTAGTGTGGTGCAATGAGCAGAGGTATCCTTATTTAAGAACTAGGCTTCAAAAGGAGTCCTACTATGTAGTAAAAATTTAAATAGCACCAAAAACATGAGAAAAAGAACACACCTGGCTACCTCTCCTACAATCCATAACCCCCTATCCAATGGTCTGTTCCAGCAAGCCCACTGAGGAGGGCCCCAGTGGGTTGTGGGAAAGGACTAGGGAAATGGAGAGGAGCCATCACAGGACTTAATCATACAATTTATCTAATTATTGACATTGAATATGTTTTTTAATGTATAGTAATCAAGCCCTGACTGTAAATCCTAAAGCACTTCTCCCTACAGAAACCTTTCAGCAGTCCCTATGTTTTAAAAGGAAATATTCTCTGAGACAGGTGGGGTAGTGTACACATACAGGTATTCCAGCACTTGTGATGTTGAAACAGGAGGAAGATGAGTTTAAGACCAGCTTGGACTACATAGTGAGATCACACATTAAGACAGTAAAATGAAAAAGGAAAGAAATATTCCATATTTGTGAGTGTTTGTGAACAAAGCCATTCATGTACACACATATATAGACTGTAGCATACCGGTTTCATTATATTCAATTTTCCACTCAAAATTATATGTCATGGATACTGTTCCAGGTCATCCAACTTAAATCTATCCCTTTGTACTTAACAGTTCTATATTATCTCTATTATGGTAGCTACCATAGTTTGGTCCTTTGTGCATTATGGAATATATGAGATTAAAGGCTAAAATTCTAGCTTTGCAGTTTAGTGACTCTTGGCAAGTGATTTAACTTGTTTGAACCCCAGTTTTATTATATCAGGACAGCTTCAGGATTAGTCAATTTATAGTGGTTAAAGTACATTACCTGGATCCCTGGCAGCATTCAATAAATTTTGTCTCATATAATTCAAGGAAGGGAAGGTATTATATCAAATACTTCTCATGTACTATAAATCTTAGATTTTTAAGACAAAAAGTAAACATGGAGGAGGGAAGATGATCAGTGGTTAAAGGTGCTTGCTTGCAAAGCCTACGAGCACAAATTTAATTCTCAAGTCACCCATGTAAGCTGAATGCAAAAAAGTGTGTGTATTAAGTACCTCATATATATATATATATATATATATATATATATATATATATATATATATATATATATATATATATATATATATATGTCTTTTGTTATACATTTTCCCCTATGGACCTAAAATTGCATCATTTTCCCTTTAGCTCAAAGTATTTCCTTCAGTATTTTATTTAGTACAAGTTGGCAGTCAAAAATCATCTTAGCTTTTGTCTTCCTGAAAAAAGTTTCACTTAATCATCAGAAATGTTTTTCTTTGATGTAGAATTTGAAGCTGACATACATTTCAGCCCTCAAAAATGCAGTTCCATTGTGTCTTGGCCTACATTGTGTCTGAGGTGAAGGTAGCTGTCATTTTTATTGTTCCCATAGAAATTATGTATCTTTCCTTTTCTAGCTTTCTAAAATTTTCTTATTCTTGTTTACAACCATTGGAACATAATGTGTGTGCATGCATTAAGTTTTCTGTGGAGTTTGTTTGGGGTTTACTGGGTTTATCATATCTGGATATTTCAATCTTTGATTAATTTTCTGAGAAATAGGCCATTTTATTTATTCTAATAATTCTTCTTTCTTAAAGGATTTCCAACTGAAGTAATATCTAATACTTGTCACACAGTTCTTGGGTTTTCAATCCTATTTCTCAATCTTCACTTCCATTTTCTTTAAGATAAATTCTATTTATTCCATATAGAATTCACTGACTCTAATGCTCCATCCATTCTTCTTTTAAAGTCATGGGAATTCATATTTTATATTTACCATCTACTGCATTTTGTGTATTTTTTATAGTCTCTGCTGTTCTACTGAAATTCCAATGTGTTGATTTATACTCTCTTTCTTCCTCTTATTTATTTGAAAGAGAATGAGAATGAGTAAGGGAATGGGCAAGTCAAGGTCTTTTGCCACTGGAAATGAACTCCAGATACATGTGTCACTATATACATCTTGATCTACATGGGGACTAGGAACGACTCCAAACCTGGTCTGCCAGGCTTTGCAAGCAAGCTCTTTTAACTGCTGAGCCATCTCTACACTCTAGCTTTTCTATTGGATCTTTTGGTATGGTTATTTTTGATATTTTAAGTTCTCTATATATTTATGCTGATATCTGTACTATTTCAAGATTTTTTATCTACTGACTCTTCACTGTCATCCATTAGTCCTTACTTCAGCTTTTTGTTATGGTTTATTTTTGCTGAACATTGCAGTCAACAATGTGAGTACAGACTGAAAGAAATCCCAAATTCTCCTAGAAATGGGTATATCTTTTTCTTTCATCAGATGAGTTTTTTTAAAAAAAAAAAAACTGAATCTGAGCTTCATGTGGGCTTTCATATCTTTGGTTTTATCAACCACTGTATTTTACTTTTCTTATTGTTATAACAAAAAAGAAATAAAAAAGACAAATTAAGAGAGGAAGGATTTATTTGGCTCATGGGCTGAGGGAACATAATCCATCATGGTAAGAAATGTATGGTGATGGGAGGCTCTATGATGGTGGGCGCATGCACCACCTGATTATATTGCAGCAAAGGTCAGGAAGCAGAGAGAATGAGGGGAGAGAGGCACAGGAAGAGGTAGAGGAAGAGAGATATATATCAAACTAGAGGGGCCATACTATATCCCCTCCTACCAGCCCTCCCAAGATATTCACTTCTTCTAGCTAAGCCCCACCTCCCCAAATACACTCTTAAGAGGCAACAGCTGGATACCAAGTGTTCAAACAGGAATCCTGTGTTGGACATTTCACACCAAGTGGTTATTATGACTACTAAGGATAGAATGAGGACTTTCTTTTCATAGACCCGTAGGAAGTCAGCTCCAGCAACACTAGGCATTTCCCTTTCTTTGTAGCCCAGCCACCTGCTTTCTAGCGTGAGTTTTCTGTCTGTATTAATTTCAGTGTGTTCCCAGGGAATTCACTTTCTCTTTAGTTCTACTCTCTGCTCCTGCCCCTCAAGGACTCTCTTCACCTGCCCAGCTACCCTCAGCACCCTCTATGCACACAGCGAAGCCAGCAGAGCCTTGGGCAAATGGCTCTTCCATGCTTGCTCTGTTCACAGATTGAAGCAGTCATTGCTCGTGAGAAACTCCATGGTCCTTTCAAGGGGGTCATTTCTCTTAGCGTTCCTCCAGCCTTTAGCATCTACTTTTTGTGATCAGCGAAAGCATCAAGTTCTAGAAAGAGACCTCTTCCAGATTTCTGTGATGTGCTTCTCCTTTCCAGCCTGCACAGCTAGTGAAGGCCCAGGGAGACCATGAGCAAGGCTGTTGAGAGAATCTGGTGCTGCGGAGGAGGGTCCTTGGGATTCTAACCATCATAAAAGCTCTTGGAAGATGCTAACAGTATACTAAAATTTAACTAGTTTCTTACTCCATCAATGCCAGAAGCCACTTGCTTCCTTTCTTTAATTTTTTTATTTATTCATTTGCAAGCAGAGAGAGATAGACAAGAAACACAGAGAATGGGCTCACCAGGGCCTCCAGCTGCTGCATACAGACTCCAGATGCATATACTACTTTGTGAATCTGGGTCCTGGGAAATAGAACCATAGGTCGTTAGACTTTGCAGACAAGTGCCTTAACTGCTGAGCATCTCTCCAGCCCCACTTTCTCTTTCTATTACCCTTAGATAAATGACATAGAGGGTGCCATATTTACTTTCTAGATTTTTAGTTTAATTCAGCTTCTTTGCTTTGCAAGGTCTTGGATGAACTTACAAACTAATGCTGTGATAGCATATGCATAGATTGTTCTCATTTCTTAGGTGCTAGCAACAGTAAAATGAAATTTCCCTCAGGTACATTTCTAAAGGTTGTCTTTTATTCTGAATGTCTGTGTGCCTGTACACATATATGCATGCATGCACACACACATGTATGCATGACACATAGAAGCCAGAGAACAACCTTGGTATCATTCTCAGAAATGTCACCCAGCTTCGTTTGAGACAGAATCTCACTGTCCTTGAGCTCACAAATTAGAACACACAGGTTGGGTCAGCAAGCCCCAGGGATCTGCCTGTCTCTGCATTCCAAGCTCCAGGAATACAAGCACTTAGCACTTGGCATTTTTACATGGATTCTAGGGATCAAACTCAGGTTGCATGGTGCAAAGCAAATATTTACCAACTGAGTAATCTCCCCTAAAGGCTGTTCTTTTGTGTGTGTGTGTGTGTGTGTGTGTGTGTGTGTGTGTGTGTGTGTGATGTGCATGTGGTGTATGTGTGCAGATATGTGTACACAGATACACATGCTTGCAGAGGCCAGGGGAAAATGTAAGATGTCCTATTCTCTTGCCTTTCCCCCATATGTTCTTGAGAACGAGTCTCACTGAACATGGAGCTCAGTTTTTCTCCGTTAGACTGGCTGACCAGTAAAACCCAGTGACACTCCTGCCTCGGTTCCCCCTCATGGATGGCCATGGCCAGTTTTTAACCTGTGTGCCAGGGTTTGAAATAAGGTCTTTCCTCATCCTTGCACAGCAGGTGCTCTTGCTCACTGGGCCATCTCTCCAGCCCTAGATTCTAGTACTTTTCCCCTTGGAAATGAGAGGGACCACCTAGTTACTAATATCAAATATTATTTAAACATTAAATTGTTTGTAAGCATAGGGAGAGAGAGTTGAGCAGATAGAGCTGCCAGCTGCTGCAAAAGGATTCCAGATGCATGTGCTATTCTGTACACGTGACTTTACATTGGTACTGGGGAATTGAACTTGGGCCCCTAAGCTCTGCACACAAGTGCCTTAACTGTTAAGCCATCTCTCCAGCCTCTCAAGCAGTATTTTTAACACATGTATTTTTAGTTTTACAAAGGGCTTATTTTTGTATGCCTTTTATGTTTTGCTTCATTTTTAAACTGATACATATAAATATAAAATTATAGCAATTAACAGGTTATAACTACTTTAAAAGTCTTGGCTTTAAAGAAAAATTGAGAAGGTCATGCAGTGATTCCCCATAAATTTCCACTTTCTATTATTAGTGTTTTACATTAGTCTCATGTATTTTTATAATCAATGATCTTATGTTGCTGTGTTTATGTTAACAAAATACTATTACAATTAAAATTTAAGGCCTGGCATGGTGGCAAACACCTTTAACCCTAGCACTTGGGATGCAGAGGTCAGAGGATCTCTGTGAGTTCGAGGCCACCCTAAAACTACAGAGTGAATTCCAGGTCAGCATGAGCTAGAGCAAGACCCTATCTGGAAAAATTTTAAATAAATAAATAAGTAAATTTATATTAAATGAAAATGTTTTTGAAATCAAGTTAACATTTAAATTTCACTGCCTTTTTCTCTTCTGAGTTCCTCCAGGAGATCACATGGTATTAATGCCTTTGTTTCTTTCACTTCTCTTGGCTTGTTTTTGATGATTTTGAAGACTATATTAGCTTTAGTCAAGTAATTTGAAGTGCTCACCCCCCACTAATGTCATTTTCTGCCCTTACTCTCCTTAGAGTAAGCACTATTTTGAATTTGGTATTTATCATTACGAAACTTTTTTTAAAGTTTTAGCAAACATAATGTGCACATAAATAATACATATTACTTATATGTGGGTTATATTTTTGTGGGATAAGGAGCTCAGAGACAAGGTTTCACGTAACACAAGGTAGCCTTGAACTCACTACATAGATGTAGATGAACATTACCTTGAACTCCTGAGCCTCTTGCCTTCAGTGCCCAGTGACAGAGTGCTGGCATTTCAGGCAGGTCCCAACAGGCTCAGCTCTTCTGCTACACATTTTGGAGGGTACTTTTATCCTGGTTGATATTACAGGGAAAGCCCGTTCCACATACTGCTATTTGCTTTCTTGTTGTCATTTGGATTGTTTAACAAACAAGATTAACATTAAAATATTACAACCAGAAGTAAAACTACTGTATACTATATAGATCCAAATTTCTTTACAAATATTTTATCCAATTGCTCACTCTCTGACGTTCTTGCAGGCTTCATATTTTCTCAGTCACTATATATCTATTGCTCCTTTATTTTTCTGTTAGATTATCCTTTCCTTGTATGTAAGAATCTTTTATATGAGGTGACATCATCTTGGCTACATCTGTTGCAGGTAAATTTCTCTATCCACTGACTTTTCACATTTTAAGTGTTTTTTAATTTATTTATTTGCAGAGAGAGAGAAAGAGAGAGATAGAGATAGAGAGAGAGAGAGAGAGAGAGAGAGAGAGAGAGAGAGAGAGAGAGAGAGAGAGAGAGAATGGGAAAATGGGCATATGCCAGGGCCTCGTGCCACTGAAAACAAACTCCAGACGCATACACCACTTTGAGCATCTGGTTTTATGTGGGTACTGTGGTATCAAATCTGGGCCATCAGGCTTTTCAAGCAAGTACCTTTAACTGCTAAGCCATCACCCAAGACTTTAAGTAACTTTGTGTTGCTTAAATATCCTGAAATTATTAATCAAATGTCCAAGGCATTTGTTTCTTATGATATGCCTATTGTTGTATTTCATTTAAGAAATCTTATCCTTGAGCTCACAAAGGGAATCCTCCAAAATAAGTTTTTGTATTTAAGAGTTAGTATTTAAGGGTTTGGGATTTACATTCATGTTGGTGTGAGGCAATGGGTTAGTTTAATTTTTAGAATCATTTATAACTAGTTGTCCCAGGACCAAGCTTTGTGTTGTTCCCTTTTACTTTCAAACAATAATGACATAATTGTTTTTAAATCCATTTCAAGAACTCTCTCTCTCTCTCTCTCTTTTTCTCCTTCTCTCCCTAGTGCTGAAGATTAAATTTAGGATATCACACATGCCAGGCAAATACTCTGATTTCAGCTATATCTTTAGGCTTATCTGTCCTTTTAAAATGATAACTGTTATGCGCTGAATTTTACTTTGTATATGAGATTATTTATGATCTTCCTGTATTATTTCATTTTCATTTATTATTTGCAGCTCTCAATGTCACATCAAGTGGATATCTGCAAAGGTAAACTGCTACTTCATCGTCTTCCTTTTCTTTTTAAGTATTTCATCTTAGCATTTCAGTAATCCTCAATGGGATAGAATTGCCAGTTTTTTGTCTTGCGTTTTGTTTTTAATGAACATGGCACATCGCACTGTTAATTCTTTTTAGGAGCTTTTCACACGGATAACTTCTTGTAGAATTAGGTTGCGAGAGGAAGGAGGGAAACTGCTGAACACACAATATCAATATCAGGTTGTGAGAAATACTAAATCCAAAAGAAAAGTAAACTTGTTAGGGATAAATTAAGTGATAAGAATTTTTAAGTATCTATACTTGAGGACAAGAAAAGAATGATTAGGGATGTCCTCAAGAGAGGATGGCCAGGGGTAATCAGGGTAGGTGAGTCTCATAATAAGACTCATAATGAGTCTCATAATAATAATTTTTAGTCTCATAAGATTATAATCATTTTGTTCCATGTGTTAGACACAGCATAAGAAAAGTGCATGAAGAATATTTGGATAACATTCATATATTAGGGTGTCCTTCCTACTTAGAAATAACAAAAGAAAATACCCTTCATTGAAGAGTCCAGCTCCTGTTTCAAAACCTACATGTGATTTCTCAGACTCAATAACATAGGGGTCCTTGGGTGTGCTCCCTGGTAAGGCCTGTATGCAGAATTGCCTCTGCAGGGGGCTATAGGCAAGGTCTCTGCCCCCAGGACACTGGTGCTCTTCTCAGGTGTGCATTCTCCACTTAGAACCTTCGATCCTAGCCCCTTCCTGCGAGGTCTCTGCATGACAGCCTTTTCAGGACAAGGAGAAAAACCTGGACCCAGTTACCTACCTGTGCCTCTGGGATGAGTAAGTTCTCACTCCTGGTCTTGCTCCTTTCACTCTGATTTTGAGCCCTTTGTCTAAGTGGACAAAGCCCTCTGACAGAGGCTCTCTCAATAATGAAAGAACTCCACATCCATACTGACCAGACCAACCCTAGACCCATGCGTGTCACCCCGCAGAAGGAAATGGACCAGCAGGAGTCAACACTATTTCAGGTTTTAATTCCAGTGCTTATGACATCATAGAAAGTGACTGAAGACTTCATTCCCTCATTTTCATTCTTGGCTACTCTACCTGCCAGGGCTGTGCTCTCTCTTCCCTGTCTGTCTCTACCTGTCAGGGCGTGCTCTCTCTCTCTCTCTCTCTCTCTCTCTCTCTCTCTCTCTCTCTCTCTCTCTCTCTCTTCCCTGTCTGTCCATCTCTGTTTGTTTCTTCCCTTTCTCCTCAACTCCTGATAATTTGAAATTTTTTCCAAAAATGCAATGATTCATTGAATTCTTTCAAATAATTAATAAATGTATGCCCATTTTCTCAGAACCATTTAAGAGATGAGAGTGATCCAGAGTTTTATGTATGAAATAAGAAACCTCATTGTCCTACAAATGATATGTTTGACATTAGCCTGGGGCTCAACCCGTTAAGATAGATTTTCCTGGAAACTAGAAACTATTTTATGTTGGACAAAAAATTTCAGAAAATAAATTTAATTAAAGAATTTCATTTAACTCTACCTGTGATTCATGTGTGTCTTCTGAGCTAAGTCTCTTTTACAAAGCAGAACCTGAAGCAAAGGATAAAGTCCTGACACCCTATTTGTGAGGTATAAATTCAAGCAATGATGGAAGACAAAGGGAAGCCAGAGAAAGTAAAACCAGCCAAGTAAGCCATGGGATGGTATATGATGATGCCCTCCAGCTACTCCCCAGTGAACTGGGAAGAAAGGATGCCCTTGGCAAGGCGACTGTGTACTTAGTCACTGATTATGTCTTTCCTGGAAGGAGGAAATCATATCACACATGATACAAGAAAAGGAAAAAGAGGGGAAAGGCTCTTACTGGGTTTCCAGTAAGATCCTGTTTCCAGTTGCTAAAGTTCACACACTGACACAATTCTGGTTTCTTAACAGAGTACCCCTGATGACTATGTCAGCCCAATACTCTCAGGTAGAAAATTCTCTTCAAGGATGGAGGGTTATATCTGGGTGTGGTGGCACATGCCTTTAATCCCAGCACTCAAGCGGCAGAGGCAGGAGGATCAGCTTGAGTTTGAGGCTACTTTTGGGAATAGAGGTTGGTCAGACTGGGCTAGAGTAAAAAACTAAAACAAAAAAAAAATCAAAGAAACTAAACAAAACCAACCAACCAAACAAACAAACAAAAAAACTCACTTGCCTTACAAACATGAGGAGCTGAGTTTGATCACAAGAACCTTTGTCAAAAAGCAGGATGTGGTGACACACACCTGTAATCCAGCACTGGGGAAAGGGAAGAAAAAGGATCCCTGAGTTTAATCTCCTTGGCCAGCTTTAGTCAAATGAGAGACCCTTTCTCAAAAAATGTTGGATGGTGTTCCTGAGAAAGCATAGTGGAAGTTGTCTTGTGGCACACACACACACACACACACACACACACACACAAGAATAGAGGTCAATGCAGTGTTCTCCTTGCACTTTCTTTTAAAACAAAAATCAATCACAAACTGGCTTGCTTGTGATTACTGAAATGTGTTCTTAAACAGCATTGGGGGCCAGAAGTAATTCTTCAAGATTTCTGACTTGTAGTGTAATGTATATTCCTCTTTGCCACTTCTTTTTCGAAGACTAAATGACCACTGTTCTCCCTTTATGGATTTTATATGAATGCTACCTCTGGTCTTTCCTAATGAGATTTGGCTTTTAGCTCCAGCAAAATTGCACTATCTGTAGGAATATGTGAGTTGTGTTGACTTTATTTACACATAATGGCTCCCTACCAAACTTGCTGGGCTAGTGCAGGGTTGACTCTTGCTTTACTTGAACATCTAATCAGATCTTCCTTACTTTGCCCCAAAGTGTGGAAATTGGGATCATTATGGAAGACAGCTGAGTCTTACAATTTGCAGGCCCTGGTGAAAGGGTCTCAGTGACAGCGTCAAGCTGACTGCTTGAAATATTCTTTGAACATGAAAAGATAGTTTTTATACATTAATCATGTATATCATATTGTGACTCTATGTTCTAAGAGAAAGCCATGGGAATAATATTCATTTTTTGCTGTTTTTAATTTAAAAAGTCAGTTATGTTCCAAGTACTTAATTGATTGAAACCTCCAAAACAACAACAACAAAAAAATTCAGAATCTACCACTATTTCTAGAAGCTTACAAAGTTCCTCTTGAATTGGCAAATTTAGTTCACATAAAAATGGTGACCTTTGCCCTTATGTTTCCAAAAATATTACACCAAACTTGGGCAGATTTAATTTTCCAATGGGGAAAATTATAGTTTAAAATGTGTGAATGCTGTCATTTTTATAGATAAATATATATTTACCATTGTAATGGTTTTCAAAGTGTGAAGGAAGACAAAGATTCTTTATTTTTTGTTCAGAAAATTCTAGAAAATTATGTTAATAACCTTATACATTGTTATGGCTAATTTCCTTCATTAATAAAACTAGGAATTATGGCCACTTTCTTTAGACGCGGCAATGGGAATCTTTTGAGCATATTGATCTCAAATGGACACCTTGCAGCCTAGGAACAAAACCCATGAGTCAGAGTAGAGACAAGCAGAAAGTTCTTTATTCTTTTTATAAGAATATCAAAGCCTGGGTTTCAGAGCTTTTTAAAGCAAGCATTATAGGCCATGTTCTTTTAGCAAAATCCATCTGTTTTACACTCAAGACTGTTCAACACCCTCCGACTCTGAGAAGACAAATGATCACATTTGTCATCTTTATCCTCCTGGCTTACAGTGGGGACGGAGGGAGAGAGGGAAAATTCTTGAAGAAATTCATGAATCTCATGTTAAGGACGACACTTTGGGAAATGCAGAAATAAACATGGCCTAACTTCCAAAGATCATGACAATAATTATGACTCCCTTTACATTTTCTTATCAAAATGTATGTATATCCTATCCAATGTTGACATATAGTTGTGTATTCGAAAGACAGTAAATAAAGCTGTTTAAGACCATGAAAATTAGGCTGGGTGTGGTGGTGCATGATTTTAGTCCCAGCACTCCAGAGGCTTGCTGTGGGAGGATCACTGTGAGTTCAAGGCCACCCTGAGACTATATAGTGAGTACCAAGTCAGCCTGAGCTAGAGCAAAACACTACTTTGAAAAAAAAAGGAACATGAAACTGTACATATTATACTTATTCATTTATGGTAGGAGACTGTAATAATCGGGGCATTTAAAACAAGTATAAAAATTTTAAATTTTTAAAATATTTTTATTTACTTATTTGTGAGGAGAGGGAGACAGAAAGAATAGGCATGCCAGGGCCTCCAGCCACTGCAAATGAGCTCCAGATGCATGTGCCACTTTGTGCATCTGACTATATGTGGGTATTGGGGAATTGAACCAGGATCCTTAGGCTTTGTGATACACATCTCTCATCCCAGTCTAGGGAGGCAGAGACAGGAGAGCCCCTGGGACTCGCTGGCTAATCTAGTTGAGTCAGTGACCTCAGAGTTCAGTGAGAGATCTTGTCTCACAAAAACAAAATATAAGGCAGAGAGTAATCTCAACCTCTGGCCTACATATACATGTCCACAAAGGTGCATCAGGACACACTGTACCCACACACATACAGACATGCACACATACTCACATGCACCACACACATATATACCAAAAAAATCACAAAGAAAATGAAGGCTCCTTTGCAGAAATGCATTCAGTGTCAGATCCAAAGAAAGTCATGCTGTGTGACAAGATAATGCCTGAGCCACGGTCACCCTAGCGACAAGGCCTTGGGGATGCAGTGGTGGGACAAACACAGCGTCCCAGGGTTGCTGGTGCAGGGAAGATAAACACAGTGTCACAGATGGCAAATGGCAGTGAGATGCCACTTAAGGACATTGATGAGCCAGCTGCCACCAACACTGTGACCACCTCCTTCCACACTTCTGCCTGGCTGACAGATATATCTTGACTGTGGGGGACAATGAACCTTTTCACTCTGTCATTCAAGACTCTCTACTAGTTCATTTTCCAACTTAAAAAAATATTCATTTATTTATGTGTGTGCGCACATATACATCCTAGGGCCTCTTAACAGCTACTGATGAACATGATGAACACCAAGTGCTTGCACCACTTTTTGTAACTAGCTTAAGAGGGGTGTCTTGGAATTGAACCCAGGCCAGCAGGCTTTGCAAGAAAGCACCTTTAAGCTCTGAGTTTCATTCCAGTCCCTCATTTGCAACTTTAGTTTGTGTTTTCTTTATATACATATGGCAAATATAGTCAAGAAGGATGACTCTTCAGCTTATAAATGCCTGTCATTTTCTGATCTTTTCTTCTCTTACTGCCATCCCATAAATCTGATAATTTCTCTTGTGTTACACCACTCACTTGTTGAGTGCCCAGAACTAAAGATCAAGAATTTGACATACCTTTGCAATATTAATTCCTCATACAGTATTGAACAGGGTTATTTGGGTGCTCAAAATTGTTTTCCTCACCGTATAAGTCATTTTATAATTCCTAGAAAACATTTTTTTGCAAAATTTTTCCATGTATCTAAAGAAACCAAATTAGATTTTAGAAGAATAAATCAAATTAGAAGCATAGATTTGAAATTCTGCTTGGAGACACTTTGGCTAATCTATTTTATTTATGCATTGTGCACACATTGTGGATTTGCAAGTTCTACTAACCTTTAAGTATAGCTCTTCTTCCAGGAAACACAGGTATGCATGTACACACACTAATTTAGTATGGTGTAAACTCCTGGACTGTTAAACATGCAACTCTGTCATTAAAATATGTATGCATGTACCTCATGTAGACACATAAATTGCAAGGGTATACTACAGAAAACATTCAAAAGATATACAAAATATTAAATTATATAACAATATATATCACTTCAAATTACAATATTTACTTTCTTTACCCAAATAGATTGCCTTTGATGACTTAATTTGGAGATCACTGCTTCAAAAAAATCTCATGGAAACAGAAGGTACAGTAGAGGAAGAGTCAGGGACTCTTTCAGTTCTTTCTCTAATGGATGGGTACAGCACTGACCCAGGGTAATCAAACTTGTAATGGGGAGGGTTGATGCATCAGGAGAAAGTACTCAAGGAGAAGGCATTATCTCTTAATGGTTGAGACTGGAAATTGGTCCGGTGTTATTCCTGTCATAACTTGTTGGTCAGAGCATCCCAGAGCCTACCAGCAAGCAAGGGCAGGGAATGGGACATCACTCGAGAGAAAATATTAAATCACCTGTGTCGGTCTTTAATCCACACAACATTTAGGGAAAAAAAAACCCCACCAAACTGCAAGTATGCTTTTAGTATGACCGAGTAAAGTGAAATTGGATATGGCTTTGGGTGGTAACAGAGGACCCAATAGACAAGAGAAACCCCCATGGCAATGGACACTAAAGCTGTTCCCAGTAGTGAGGGCTAAAATGCTAGACAGAAAGAGTTAATGCCAAAAAGCCTAAAAATGAGATGCATAAGTTTTAGGTTCTTGTTGTAAGGGCAAATAGATGATAGGTGAACTTTATTTGCTGCAAAAAGTCATGGCAAAAGAATTATTTAGGACAACGAATATTGCGCGATTCCATTTACATGAGGTGTCTAAAATAGTCAAATTCACATCCCTGAACTGCGGAAGGGTGGTTGCCAGGCTGGAAGAGGGAAGATGTGAGGATGAGTAATCTTGAAGTGTGAAGCTGCAGTTAAACAAGATGTATGACTTCTAGAGATCTGCTCTACAACACTGCATATAATCAACAGTGACATGCCATGCTGAAGGAAGGGACGATGAAGAGAGACCAGAGAAATGCCACATCTCAACACTTAATCACCATTGCCTAGCGATCATATGATCTTTTCCCAGCTTCTTGACACTGACTGGCAGAGAAACACAGTTCAAACGGGGGATGACCAAAAGGTGAGCAGGAAGGAGAATCAGGACACAACACTGTCATGAAATTATATGTGTGTATAAGAATATTTGCATGTGTTTGTGTGTATGTAAAATACATATATATGTATAATGTGTGTATCTATATCTATATATGTATCTATGCATCTATGTATGTATGTATGTATGTATGTATGTATGTATGTATGTGTCTATCTATCTATCTATCATATACCTATCTATATTCTGGTTCCAGCATTTATTGCTGAATGATCTTGTTCAGTCTCTTCACACTATACGCCTCTATTTGGTGGTCTGTAAGAAGAAAATACCACCATTGTTGAGGGCTCAATGAGCTAATGCAGGGTTATCCTCGGCACAACTCAGGACGTGGTGCCACCATGGAATGGAGCTGAGTGGTTACAGCATTTACAGAAGTTCTTTGTTATGGTCGGACAATGATTGGC
Source organism: Zapus hudsonius (assembly GCA_004024765.1). Classification (NCBI taxonomy): domain Eukaryota; kingdom Metazoa; phylum Chordata; class Mammalia; order Rodentia; family Dipodidae; genus Zapus; species Zapus hudsonius. The sequence continues at coordinate 960 of PVHP010040228.1, read as the reverse complement.
CTCCATGTGATGATCACTTATTCCCCAGCTAAGGCAATATTTTGGGACATTCTAGAAACTTCAGTGGGTGGAGCATAGCTGGAGAAAGTGGGTTAGTGGGGTCCTTCATGGATATATCTTGTTCTTGGCTTCAGTTTGGCCTCCTCTCTTCTCTGTCCCATGCACCCACCATCTTTATGTTCTGCCCAAGACCTGTGGCCAAGCAATCGTAGGCTGAACCCTCTGAAATAATGAGCAAGACAAACCATGCCTTAGATAAGTTGCTTATGTCAGGTATGCAAAAGTACTTAATACGGTCAAAGCAATTAATATTATATGTAAAAAAGAAATTTGATATTAGTGTTAAAATAATGTCTTCTACAGTTACAATACAAATAATAAGCTATTATTTATTCATTCAGTCTTGTACTTACTATCAGTACTTATTGTATTCCAGAGCCTTGGGCAGGTGTTTACGTATTATTTCATTTCATCTTCAAAACTGTTATATGGGAGGTGAGACTATTCCTCATCTTATTATTATATGTTTCCCAATTAATGGGCAATGATGGTTGATGGAAAAATAGAGTCACTCATGTTATTTATTTTTTATTTTTTTATTATTTTTTTTTCATTTTTTTAAAATTTATTGTCCATAATGAGTTACAACATTTAGTGGGCAAACAATGAGTTGTTATCCCCAATTCCCCACTGCCCTCCCCTCCCCCCTCCACTGGATCACCTCCTCCATGGGTCGTCTGGATCAGTCCTTGTGACAGGGTCCATGGATAGCCTAGTATTCAGCCAGGTTCTCCTGGCCATGCCTCTGGATAATCTCCCCCACCACGGCTCTTACAATCTTTCCGCCCCCTCTTCCGCATAGTTCCCTGAGTCGTGGTGGATGAGTATTAAGGCTGCTTTAAGGTTGTGAGCTTAGAGGTCTTTGTGTCGAAATCGTTGGTTTCTGTCTCACTGGCTTAT
>PVHP010040227.1:0-15765 GCA_004024765.1 Zapus hudsonius | reverse complement strand
CTGCCATCAGCTGAGAAGCAGGCATTCAGAACACATGAGTGTATGGGGGACATCTGATCTAAACCACCACAAAGGCAGTGGAGGAAAATGAGAGAAAATATTTCTAATGTCGTGTGGTAGAGAGTTAAAGGATTATAATCTCTAATGGTTCTATTCTTTGGAGATTAGAGAAACAGTAGGCCAATATGTTATTATCATGAGGCAAGGGAGTGAGCAATGGATAGAATAGTTGTTATTGTACAGGTTGTATGCTCAGAGTACTTATGCATGTCATCTTGGGAATATAAATTCAAGCGGCCTGTTTAAAAACTAATTCTTTTAAAATGGCGATAATAAACTTAAAAGGCACCCCTTTAATGTTTTTGGAATTAAAGTAAATAAAAAATTTGTTCATAACTTGTTTATATATAAGATTTTAAAGGATTAATTTCTCAGTGTTATGAAAAGAAATGTAGTAAATAAATGAAAAATACCGGGCTGGAGAGATGGCTCAGTGGTTAAGGCACTTGCCTCCAGTGTCTAAGGCCCCCTGGTTCAATTCCCCATGACCCATATAAGCCAGACCCACAAGGTGGTGGCCCTGGTATCTCTCTCTCTCTCTCTCTCTCTCTCTCTCTCTCTCTCTCTCTCTCTCTGCTTGAAAAAATGAATAAATAAAATATTTTTAAAAAGAAATGAAAAATACAGTGAAAGTCTAATATAACATGAGTTTAAGAAAATAGACAATGAATACTAAAGTGATGAAATAAATTTAGAGATAAGGATAAAGAAATAAATGTAAATATAGAGTAAGATAGAAGATGTCAAATAATATTAAAATAAAACAAGTAATTTTATTATGAAACAGCAGTTTGAGACTGAGTTAATGCAAAGCACATATTTTGTTCAAACAAGCAGATGAAATAAAGTGATTGATATTAGGTGCAGTGTGATGGATAAAAGATACCAGGATCATGTGTTCTCCTTTTACCCCTGGATTATTCAAGCACAAAATTTGCTAGTTTTATCAATCTTTTCCAAAAAATGTGGCTTTGGGGGCTTTGGAAGTGGCTCAGTGGCAAAGAGCATTTTTTTGCACAAACGTGAGCACGGGAGTTTGCTAGTCACAAACTGTGTTTTAATAAGAGCCAGAAGCGAGCCAGAAGGCGACATGAGGGTCATGGGACCTCCTATATCACACAGCCTACATAAAACAATATGACTCAGGCTCACTGAGAAACACTGTTTCAAGAAAACATGGTGGAAGAGTGACCAAGGACAACTGAGGTCCTTCTCTGAATTTCACAAACATGGTCAGTCATGTACATTTGCACATGCATGTAGCACACAGGCGCGCGCGCACACACACACACACACACACACACACACACACACACACACACACACGCATGCACATGCACCCTGTGGGTATGCAATTAAAAAACCAGGAATGTTCAAACAAAGAAGCAGGTTGCCGCAGCATCTACACCTTGGGCTTGGACTTGGACTTCCCGGTTTTCAGAAATGTGAAAAATTAAAACTTATCATTTAAGCCATTCAGTTTTTAGTAATTTGTGATTGAAGCCTGAAATGACAGAACAGGTGAATATATTTTTTGTCTTTTGGTTTCAGCTCAACAAATTTTTGTCTCTTGCTTTCAGATTCGGGGTATAGAAGCCATACATAGTCTCATCCCAGCTAGTTTTACATTGAAAATATCTTCCAAGATCAGACACTTACATGCTTATTTAATCTTATTTTTTGTTTTTATTTGCTTTCTCTATGCACACCCACTTTGGAGAGCAGGCTTGTTTGTTTTGTTCATTTTCCCGTCTTTGAAACATAACACACTGCTTGGCAATTCTTCAATGAACACAGTGTGTATAATAAACAAATGATTCCATGCTAACAGAATGATCTTTGCAATTGTGAATGTAGACAAAGGAGAGTTTGCCTATATGTAAAGTTCAAAATGGGAAAAAAAATTGAAATGGCTGAGGCATAGGAAGTAATAGAGCATTTGGCCTAGCCCAGTCTCAACCATTGATCCAGCAGGACTTTGGAAATTCTTATGAACAATTAAATTCCTTTTTGACTCAAGACAGTTAAAACAAGCACTTGACTCACTAACCCACCTGCCCAGAACTGCAAGTTATGCTATTGCATCTTTTTATACCATAAATTTAAGATGTTGTAAAGAATGAACCTTTGTCATCTTCACATCTCTTACATATGTCAATAACACATATAGTCTTCCATTCAATGCTTATTGAATCCAAGAAATGTAAAATACTGTGAAATATTCCATTTGTGAGGTATGGAGGACATTACATAACATTCAGAGACTTATAAGTCAAGATAGCAATGAAGAATCTGTCCCCGATTCAGGAAGAAAATGAAACTGTAATAAATAGACCAAATGGTCACAAATCAAAAGAGCTTATCTTTGCACTGTCAGCATCTTTCCTTTGGCCAGAGATATCAGAAGCCCAATAAATTGTCCTTAAGTGAGCTAGATTTCATGTCATGTTCAGTTTCTTATATAATAAATATAGACAATAAAGTGTGTGTGTTATATATCTTGGTATAATTTAGCTCCAATCTTCCATGTAGCATATACTAGGTAAATGTCCAAATAATTTATAATATCTGTCATAAATGAAGGTCGAAATGAACTGAATGATAATAAGTGCACTTGCTTGTAACTATGATGAATTGTGGGGTAAAGTAAAGTAAAAACTCTTTATCAAGGACCCTAAGAAATATGACTGGTTGATGTCTGCTTCTTTCCTCTGGCCACAGTAGAGTACTTGTCGTCCCTCACCTGCACCATATGATCTCCTGTCTTTAAATGATGTGTATGGATTCAGGGCCCTTTCACATGCTGTACCCTTTGCCATCTGACGCCAATATCCTCCCTGATGTCTGGAAATAGGCTCCTGTATTATTCAGATTTTCTCCTTTGTTCATTTACATATTTTGAGATTTCTCTTCATAATTTACCTTTTGCTGTAGTTTGAAATGTGTTTAACGTCTTTCTATGTTCTGGAAAAGAAAATGAACTATGTAATCAAGAAGCTAAAGGTCATAGTTCTGGTTTTTGTTTTAAACTATAGTCCCCAGAAATTCAGCTCAGTAGAAATACAGAGTGACTTAACACTTGTCCTTAGCCCTGGCTATTTTCTGAATGATCAATTGTATGGGAATTATAACAACAAGGAGCCAAGGCTCCCTCAAATCATACAAAATTGAAAATAAATTGAAGGATATGGTTTAGGATTTATTCGAGTGTCTCAAAGATATTTATTGAAATGTCAATAAAGTATCGTCAAATAGAATCAAATTCAAGCTTCAGATTTAAAAGTTATTTTCACATAAAGATTACTTGGCCAAATGGAAGGTGCGTTGTGATGTGGAAAGCTTTTCCACACATGTTCTTATGAAGTCATCGCCCCTGCTTTATTAGTAGACAGGTATGCACTATCATCCTGCTTTTATAGATAAGGATATTGAAGCTGAGGCCCAGAGAGGCAGGGGTTATTCAGTCCCACATCTTATAAATGGCAGAGTGATTATTCCACCCACAGCTTTCTGGCTCCTGGTCACACATTCTTTTCCATGACACCCATATATGCCATTGATTGCTCCTACCTGTCAGGTTTGAGGAGGCTCAAACTCAAGAGACTAGTTAAAGTGTCATTAGTCATATCTGCACACAGGAGCCAGGAAAGGTGGCAAGTTGTCTGGTGAAGTTCAATTGGACCGTCTGAAAATTCTGCTCTTAAGTTACTCTACACAGAGCTCATTTTATTTGAACAAAGGGGGAAAGATTGTTCTGAGGTAAGCCAGACATTATGAGCACAGGGATGTACTAAAACCCATCTGAGAGATCAATCTAACATAAATATGAAAAGCTATTAACAACCTAACCACACAGATGAGCTTTGACAAGACGTGATAATTGTAGACCAGAGAGTGATTTGCATTTCATCACTTTCAGTCAGATCTTTTCCCAGCCCTTTAAAACAAAGCTATATGACTCATCTATAAGTACAATTTGTCCTGGTAGCCTCTGGAATTAGCTCACACATTAAAACTTTCTTTAGGATGCTGAAATCAGTTCTTAAAGGTTCTTGGCATATGTCTCTCTACCCTCATAAGGCAGCATTTCAATTTTCCTTCTTTTGGCACTGTCCTTAGTATTCCTCTTACATATCATTATTTCATCAAATGTATGTACTCAACCTGATTCCAATTTTATTTTGTTTGTTGGGCCAATGAACCTGGGTAACCTAAGGCACATGGCCAAACATCTGGTAACAATAAAGCAGCATTACAGTAGAAGAACATGAAGAATCCTGTAACCATAAGGTAATGTCAGGGATATGTGGGGTAGCTATGAGAAATGCGTAATACTGTGTGTTCTTCCATGATAGTTGTATTCTCTGAGTTGACAGAACTAGGCCAGAGATCCCTGACAGAGTATTTTCAGGACATTTGGCCAAGAGAAAATACCGTTTGTCTTGAACAACTGGTCCAGAATTCACTTTTGATTTATCATTGCATCAGAGATTTTGAGATTCACAGAATTCAATATATGTATCAGGTCACCAAAAAAAAGTGGGGAGAATAAGATCAGACAGTTTGTCCAACATATCTTCTTGGGGTCGTCAAGTATTGTTTTCAGAGTTGGGGCCCCTGGTCGAGTGTGAAAGCATCTATGAAAGTTTCATTTTCCCTAGACATTCATTCTTAATGGTCTTCTTTCTGATACACTCTTTTATAACTAACACCTATTACAGTTTTAGTTTCCTAGTTGGTACCAAATATATTTGATCACATGAATGACAAAATATCCCTCTGTACCTCCATAAACCACATTTCTTCCCCCTGATGTTTGCAGTAGCCTCTTATTTTATAAAATTTATGCTCCATACATCCTAACTGCTTAATGACCTCTGTTTCTCCAAGTTCCTAGTTATTAGCTCAGAAGAAGGAGCTCCCCATGATTTAGGAGGCTTTGCAATGAAATTCCAATTATATTTACATTTACATTTTCCCCATAGCTCTTTACTTCAGAATTCAGGTTTATATTGAGGCTTACAGGTTTCCTGGTCAGTTCCATACAAATTAGTTCCCTTTGACTTCAGTAAGTATGTAGGAGGAGTCTATGTCTATGTCTGTGTGATCCCTGGTCTATGTCTAGGGATCATAGAAAAATGTGATTTGCACTGTTTGACTCTATAAACTAAGGCTTAGAGTTGTGGAGTTTGCTATTCAGAAACATTCCTTATCACAGTCAGTTCAAGGACTATGTAAACTAAAGCATGAGATCCTGAGTTTGGAACCCTAGAACCACAAAAAATGCCAGAGGAAGTGGAACACACCTACAATTCCAACTCTGGGGAGGGTAAAGACAGACGGTTTCTCAGGGTTTGCTGGCTTTCTAGTCTAGTCAAATTGATGAGTTCTAGGCTCATCGAGAGACCCTTTCTCAAAAAACAAGTTGAAGAGCAACTGAGACAGACATCCCACATCAGCACACATACACACCTAGACGTACACCTCTGCACACACACCCATGCATTCACACGCATACACACATGCACACACAAAATGCATTCAGTTCAGAGTTGGAATATAGCTCAATGGAAGAATACTTGCCTAGCAAGCATTAAACTGGCAGAAAAAAATGCCATCCCTTTTATAATAGCATAATAATAAGCATTAACAAGGCCTCTGAGAAAGCACTTAACTGATCTTCAATTATATCCTCTATAGGAAAATAAACCATATTAATCTCTTTATCTTTAGAGTCTCATCCTGCCCTTGCATAAACAAGCCTATGACTCAAAGGAAAGATATAAAATATTTATCTTCAAAGAGCACTAGCCCAACATACAGTGAAAACCAGAAGAAACATATTCTCTTTGTATAAATCATGCAAACATGGTTTTGATCTGAATTTTCTGCCAAAATATTGTCTCCTCTGTTGTCATCCTACACTGCACACGGACACACATTTGGCTCTTATGATATTTATGTTGCAAAAAATTGTCAATGCACAAGCCTCCTCCAGGGGAAGCCTTTAGCTGACTTTCTAATTAAAAGACCTTGCCTAGAGAAACACCAGGCTCCTCAACTCTTGGGGAAAGAACTGAACATGGATAGGTCTTGAAAAGATGTCTCACCCCTGATACATATTCCTTGTTGGAATCCCTTTGTAACAATGGTGGCTGCTTCTTAATTGCTTAAGTTTCTATTTTTAAAAATGTAATTCCTAAAAGCAATATCCTTAAGTCTCCAAACAGTTCTCAGACAGTGTGGGAAGTGACACTGCTTTCAGATTTCATTTTTTTCTGTTATTAATACAGGTAAGATGAAGTTTCTGTCTTGGAGCTTGGGTCACTCATTCCTAGGCTTGTGCATGACTCAGGCCAATAACTAATACAGAATGAGGCCTGTGTTGGATATCATTGGTCTGTCTCCATTGACCTTTCATGGGTTATCTGACTTGCTGTGGTGATCTGTCTCCTGTTTATCTCGTCACTTTCTCTTAGGTTTCATTTGGGCCTTGTATGATAGGTCAGGAGTGGTTCATCTCCTGTCTGGATGTCAGTCATCATCCCATGTCTTGTTGGTGGAATTGGGTTGTCCCCGGCTCTCAGACTGCCTTCTGAAAAATACAGACAGAATCTTCATCAGAGAGTGAGATCAGTATAGGTTAAATGAGACAAACATTGATATTTTGGCAAGATTCTAATGTGTGTAGCCTCCTTGTAGCTCTCTGGTAGTGGGAAGTTCCCCTTGGAGCCCAGGTTCTTGGTCTCCAAAGGTATTTTGCCAACACAATCCAAAGCAGAGACAATTAAATTCTCAATAATAAGTTCTCAACAATTAAGTTCTCAACAAGATTTAAAACTCACCCACCATGACTGAAGGAACTGAGTGGAAGAGGGGGTCAAATGAATGTAAGAGCCATGGTGGGGGAGAATATCCAGAGACATCCACAGCAACAACACACAAAGGGGGAAGAAAAAACAAAACCTGGCTACCTCCGGTGCAGTTCATAACCCCCTAACCTATGCTCAGATCCAGTGTGCACACCGAGGAAGGACCCCAGTGGGTATGGGACAGAGAGGAGGGAAACAGGGACACCTTCACAAGATTTGCTCATACAATGTATATACTCATTCACAATAAAGATATTACTTTTTAAAAAAGAATGAGGGCCTCCAGCATGTATAGTAAGTACTAAGCAAAAATGCATTTTGCTATGTGCTTGTTTCCTTGTTGATTTGATGGTTTCTACACATGTTTCTTCACTGGGGACCTGAATTTATATTTCTCACTTAGCTGTTGCTAATTTGGGTGTAACATATTATATTTATAAAAGTTCAAAGGTCAGAATGTTGGAAAGGTGATTTTCTATATACAATGTAGTTGGGTAGTATTAATCAGGAAATTACAGAATTAACCAGAACAATTGCCTTAAGAGTAATTGCCACATGGGACACACTGTTTATAGGATGCCATTTGAGTGTATCTACAGATTTTCACATCTTGCATTTATCAGTAGGTAACATTGCTAGAGAAATATCTAACCAGAGCAGCTTACGGAAGGAAAGTGATAATTTCAGGCTTACAGAATCCAGGGGAATGCAATTAATGGCTGAATAAACTGGCTCAAATTTCCATCAAGCCAATCAGAGAGACATTAACAAACAGCCAGCAAATACCAAGAAGCACAAACCACCAGAGCCCAAACTGTTCTGAACAAACCAATTAGGACTGGACTCAGATCAGTCCTCCAGGACATGCCCCCTATAGCAGGGATCCACCTGCTAGAAGGCTTGATCAAAATGAAAACCACTGAATTGGGGGGAGATACACATGATTCAAAATATCTAAATTTTTCAGAATATTTTAAAGTACTTAATGGTTGACTGCATTCAATATTGAATGGGCTTATAAGCATAGTTAAGGCCTGTGATAAATTTGAAACAATACAACTAATATTTTCTGTTATATTCCTACAATAAATTTAAAAACGCTACAAATATGCGCAAACAATGAGCAAATACTTTTCTCTAATGTCAAAAAATTACATGGAGAGTTTTTGATTTTCACCCTGCTTGGGTGGAAGCATGACTATGGTAAATCAATATAAGAGACTTTTCTGTCTAAATACAGTAGAAAAGTCCTTTGCATAACTATTAAAAGATGTTATTAAAATGAATATAAATTATAAATACTAAACACCAAATAGAAACGCTGACTTCATTAATTCATATATTTTTGTTATTTATAACAGCAACATTTAATCTCAGAGTGGCAAATTTAAAATAATCATTCAAAATGTCACTACACATGAAATACAATTTGATTATTAGCGGTGGTTCTGCTCAACCTAAGATCCCAGAAATCACATTCATACACTTCCACTTGTATTTAATTGCCCATGTTAAAGCCCTGATACTTTGATTATGTATTATGATAGCCCTCTCCATATTTTGTCATTGGCCATATTGCACTGTATTGTGGGAATGTATGCATCTGTCCATATGTGTTTGGTAGGCTAAGAGTCCCAGGGGTACTCCTCTCTCTGCCTTCTCAGTGCCGGGATTACAAGTGTGAGCTCTAGTGCCTGGCTTCTATTTATGTGGGTTGTGGGAATTAACTTAGATCTTCATGCAGGCAAGGCACACACTTTATTCATTGAGCTATCTCCCCAGGCCTGCTCTCATCTTTTGAGCTTCAAACACGGTAGTTCTCCAAGAGAAACTTTCTTAGATTTTCCTCTGAGATTAGACAATCTGTCTTTTTAGAGTCTGCCTGACTGGGCTTCTACAAATGAGATAAAGGGGAAGTTTTAAGTATAGTTTTTTTTTAATTAATAGCACTTTCAAATACAATCTGTTCTTGCTGATTTCCATCCCTCCCTCTACCCCACTCCCTCTCTTCCCCTCAATTCCCTCCCTCCCTGTATTTCCCTTTCTTCTGTTTATGTGCCACAAATATCTTCTTGCCCATTCTTACCCCCTCTTCAGCTCATTTCTTTATAGTCAGTTCTGATCACCAGGTCTGTAGGCTTTATCCACCTTCACCTTGCCCCCATATGCACATACTTGTAGATACCACAAGCTAAGGCTGAAATATCAGAGGGAACATACAACTATGGTTTAAGCTTAGTCATTTCATTTGATTTGATTCCTTCCCACTCCATCTGTTTTCCTGCAAATTTCGTAACTTTGTTTTTCTGTATTGCTGAAGAAATTTCCATTGTGAATATGTACCGCAATTCCATTATCTGTTCATCTGTTGCTGGGTATCTAGACCATTTATAATTCCTAGATATTAATTTTTAAAATATTATCTTTCTGACAATCTTCTTTGATTTTGATTTTGACTTTGATGTTCTTATTCTCATCCACTTTGTCCGTCAGCATAAAGAAAGGTCAACAGATACTTCTAATTTGGGACACTCAGGGATTTTAACAATACCTTGCCTTCTTAAAACACTGAACATGAAACCCACATAAGTCATGTGACTTTTACAAAATCATATGACAGAGCTGAAACTAAGACTTTACCTACATTTTCCTAGTTCCTCATTTCTCTTTTAAGTCAGTTTATATCTTCTTTGATTCTGTGGTTCAAGCTGATAAAACTGGAAAGTATTGTCATTCGTTTTGTAAAAGACAATATTTAACTGTTGGTACATGTAAGTATCTAGATTTCAGTCTGTTAGATTACACATGGGAAATCTGGATGTGAGCTCTGATTTTTCTGTTGGATGATAAGGAGCATTGTCTATATCATGCAACTATGAGGAAGCATACATTAGTCTATGGGCTTCCCTTCCAGCTGAGGGAACCCTTATAACATCTTTCTAATCTGGTTTCTATCCATAGACACAATTATCTGAATGATACGAAAAGTCAATAGATGGGTAGAAATAGTGTTTTAAAGTATCTATCTCATTAAGAAAATTGGATATATGTGGTGAACTGCTTCCCAGCATGGTGCCTCTATGAAACCTATAGAAACTAAAGCCACAGTTATATCTGCGTCGGTTTTTGAAGGGGCTATAGATGGATGCATGCACATACAAACATATGCATACCATGATGAAAGTATTTTGTCAATTGAGCTACAGTCTCTAAAAATGTAGAAATGAATGCTTACAACACCTCCCACTCCCTGCCAGGATCTGCTCTAGTTGCTCCTTTTGTGAAACCGTCTGTGAAAGTCTTATCCATGAGTGTTCTCTACCATCAATGAAGCTATACCTCTCTTTCCTTTCAGTGGTGGTTCAGGGATATGGCTATGGAATTAGCACAGCATGCTTTCCTGGACTCAAAAAGATCCAAGTATGAGATCTAAGTGAAGCTTCACTTTCTCCATGATTAACACAGTATGGATAGAAGTACTAATGCTTTTGGAATTTTACTGTCAGGAAGGAAGTCTGAAGTTGAAACTACACATGTAAGAGTATAGTATCCACACCATCATGGAGAACCAGATTAGTAATCCATGCCCCTCCTGCACTGCCTCGGTCACATGATTTGTCATTTTATCCCTGTTGCCTTAGAAGTCAAGCCTCCAAAGGGAGAGATGATGGAAGATGATTTGTTTCATGAACTTGGATTTATTTCCATTCCAAGGCAAAAGAGATCGTGAAGGGCTTGCCTGTCTTTACCTTCATCTCTTTACCAGGAAAGGTGAAGGAGTCAGCCATTCGTCCATTACAGCCCTTGCAGATCTTGAGACATTTGAAGCTTCCCCAGAGGCTCTGTCTGTGAGGAGCTGTGGGTGTCTGAATAAAGCATTGAAGGAAGGCTCAGTACAAGGGGAAAATCACCGCAAAATGTTTTCATGGGTTTTGTTTTCCCACTCTGCTGGAACTACCCTTGTGCCTGTGGGCATTGAAATGGAGGTTAGTACTGGAGGGACTGACACTGGGAAATTGGATTGTGGATAAATTTCATTTGAGTTCAGTTAAATAGCATCATGTGAGTTGGAATCATTACTTGGAGGCATAATTCTTGTTAGCTGTCCCTGTTGGGCTGGCTCGTCACACTGCAACTGATGTGCAAGGCTAGAGCAGTGCTTTTCCTTGACAATGGCAGGACCAGTGGGGAAATGACAGCAGAAATTAGTCAAAAGATCTCCTCATGCAGAAGTTACCTGTGAATAATCCTAAAGATCCAGAGGCTGCAAAATTTTAACAGAATTTAGTTAATTTAACTAATCAAAATCAAATCCTCACAGCCATTTTTTTCTTTTTTAATACTACTAAAAGATAGCTTAAAATGTTTGTAGGGTGGCTTCCATAGCATAAAGTGTGAATATTTTTTGGAAAGTTACTTTCTATGCATCCCAAAGGAGCATTAAAATTCCATCTTAGGCCTAGAGAGATGGCTCAGTGAGGAAAGTTCTTTTCACGCAAGTGCAAAGATCTCCAACACCTATGTAAAAGCCAGTAATTTCCTGAAATCCCAAGGCTGGGGTAGAGGCAGAGTTGTTGGTGTTTGCTGAGTAGCTGGCATAGTTAAATGGTTGGTCTCCCATTAAAAGCAGGTTCAGTGCAACACCCTATCTCAAAAAATAAGATGGAGAGAGACTGAACAAGACACCCAACATTGACCCATGGGCTCTAAACATGTGTCCCCCTTACTTATGAACATACACCATACCACACATAAATACACAAAAAATTAACTAACTTAATTAAAAATCCAATCTCTTATCCCTCAGGTACAATGAATTATCCCTTTCACTTTTTCTATAGAATATTCTCTTTTCAAATATAAAAATGGTATAGAATTGCACCAATTTAAACAAGGAGCACAACAAAGTATAGAGAAAAATATTTGAAAGACATGTTACTTAGTGGGTTCACAAAATAATATACTTTTAATTTTGTGTGATGTTCTTACACTTGGCAGCTTTAAAAATTATATCTATCATTATTTTTACTTAGTATAAATATGTATTTGTATTTATGTATTACTTTCTAATTGAAATTCTTTCCTTGCATGTATTATGGATGGAAATGGGGAAATAATTATCAGGGCAATATTAGAAAGCTTAAGTAATAAGTAATATTTCAAAAGGGTTTTAATTTGGCAACTTCAGTAGAGAATACTGAGATCAAACATATGAAGGGAGCTGAAGCTTTTCGCTTCAGTCACTGATATGCCTTAACGAACACTGAACACTGATATCAAATTATCCCCCCTTACTGTGCCTTGAGAAGTCACTGTATTCTGTACTCTATCTGAATATAACCCCTTTTTATTTCTGTAAGAAATGCACCTTATAAAGAGAACAGTTTGTTCTTCTATCATTATCATTGCAAGTCTTGAGCCTAAGGAGTGCCTACCATACATACATTATAAAAATTGGTACTGTATAAATATTTGACTGAACTGAATTGATAAATATAAATTGAGCTTTTTTGGTTTAGTAAATCAGTGGAAAAGAATAGAGGTTCAGATATCTAAATACTTCTAAATCTCTGACTGATTTATTTCTGTAAATTGCATTTTCAGAGTCCTTTGGTGATACATATTTAAGCTATTAAATCCACAGGGAATATTGGATGAATAGAGAAAGTGAAAACTCATACATTTTTAGAAAACAGACAAAAGTGAGCACAATAGGATTAAAAATGATACACTTGGCCACTGCACTAAAAGAAGACCATCTTTATAACTGTAAACTTTAATGAAAAAATATGAAATTTTCTGAGTTCACCAGTTTAAAAGTAAGACTTATTATCTTTCCAGGAATTTAGTAGCAAACTTTGTATTTTGGTGTAAGTTACTTCTTTCAATGATAGAATTTTAGGAGAGTGAAGTTACATTTTTAAAAATATTTTTTATTTATTTATTTTCAAGCAGAGAGAGAGAGAGAGAGAGAGAGAGAGAGAGAGAGAGAGAGAGAGTTTGAGAGAGAACGAGCAAGCACCAGGGCTACCACTTTGTGGGTCTGGCTTATGTGGGTCCTGGGGAATTGAACCTGGAGCCTTAGGCACTGGAGGCAAGTGCCTTAACCGCTGAGCCATCTCTCCAGCCCATACATTTTGTAATCATAAATGGAAGGACCCAAGGGCTTTTCAGTTCAGGCAGTTCTACAAGTAGCCACAAGAAGGCAAAAACTACCAGTATCAGTTTGACTTGCCAGCAAACATTATTTGTCAACATTTTGTCTATCAAATTTAAAGATGTTGTGATAGTCCTGATGATAGAAATGTCTGCATGTTAGTTAATTAATCATTTCCCACTTCCTATTTGTTAAAAAGAACCTCTATTCATTTGAGTGTCAAATGTTAACAAATTTAAACTGTTATTCACGATCTCCCTTATAGCTTCATACATCCATAAAATGTATTTCTGGTCAATATTTCAAATGAGATTTTTTTTTCAAGTTTATGTATTCATAGTATAAGAAGTAGCCCAGCAGTTAGCACAATTTATTCTTCCTGAGGTCATGTTGAAAGGAGGCACACGTTTGGAGCTGAAGTTGCCATTTTATGACCATGAGGTGCCAAGCAAATATCTGGATGTTTCTAGTGTTCTTGGGCTTGAACTACTTATGCATTAGCTACTTATGTAAGATAAATAACATTGTGTTTGTTTACATTACTATTTAAATTTCTGGTGCTTAAAGCCCAAGCATCCCTGTCATAATTATTTACTCTAATGTCTTTTTTAAAGATGAAAGTAAGACAGAGTTTTAATGATTAGTAGAAATTAGAATAGAGTGATAGACGTTTCTGGAGAGCAACAGAATAAAACAGCCCTTATCTCTTTCAGTAGGATAATCTACTTCATCTGTCTTATCACAGAAAAGAAACTCCAAAGACTCAAATTTGCTTCATGTCAGAGGAGGTGGTAATTCTGGATGAGTTTGAGAAGACAATGCTCTATCAACAAGTGTTCCATATCCTAGCTATCTTTCAATTATTTTTTTAATACTTTTAAGCCAAATTACTATCATCTGCAATTAAATATTTTTTCCATTATTGAGTCGAAAATCTCTAGATGACAACTCAAGGCTCTCCATTCATCATGCTGTTCTTTAGCGTCAATTCTAATTACCCAGTGATTTGGTTACTTTGGCCTTCTGTAGATTCAATAAAGCTAAACATTGCATCAGACAGACAATGGTCTCCAGGATGTGCGCAATGAGATTGGAGTGATTAAGACTTGATGCTGTGCTTTGTTTTCTCTGAATGAAATGATTCCAGAGGTCTCCTGATCAAATGTCTGTCGTCAAATGCCATGCCTTGTTTCAGTCTTCCGTTATTAATTTTTCTTAAATCAACTGAGTGTTTGCAACCTTTTATATAGCTCCTCACCAAGAGAGCTTTTCTCTCCACTTACCAGTGTTGAAGTCCTGTTCCAGGCATTGGACTCCTTGCCACGTTCCCATGCACGTTACTCCCAAACAAATAAATCCTCTTAGTAGAACATTTGGCATCTTTATCTTCCTTTAGGAAAATGCAATTTTAAGATTTCCAATTACACATATGGACCAGATGTGAACCATGACTTCAATGAACAGGGAATTCAGTATGGTTTTGCAATCATAGGATGAATATTGTGTTCTTTTATGATACTGTTCACTTCATAATTCCCTGTTGTAGGACAGCTGCTGCAAAGGCACGGGTGGCCCCAGCTGGCATGTTTTTTCTCCTTTCTGTAACTTTTCCACTTTCCACAAAGTACACGGAGCATGTAAACCTGAAGGTGAAAATGAAAATAGGACTTCCCTATTCACATCCTAGAGCTGTTACCTTTTTGCTGCTGAAACAAAACATCTGGCCAGAAGCAGCTGATGGCAGGACAGGTCTGTTTGCATTTTACAGGTTTAAGGGGAAGTTTCATTAAACAGGGGAAGCATGGCAGAGCAGGCAGTTTGGGGATCACACCTTGTCACAGCAGAAGAAAGGATATAAAAATGGACAATGCCTGCTAATTTTCTTAAGATTTCTGTCACCACTGGAAAATAAGCTGATAGAATAAAATGTTGTCACTACCCCAGGCTTTCAAGCTCCATGTCCCCAGCACTTGCAATAGAGTTTAGCAGTAGCGTTCTCTTGGCTGGTTTTGACCTTGACAGCTTTTACTGGCCATGGTTACCTGGTAAGTTCCCTGGCCTCTACTAAATATCCACTCAAGAAGGCCTACATAGAAGGGTTCAGAAAAGCCTCTTTCTCATCTGTCAAAGAAGTTTAGGCTTTAGTTTTCTCCTTTCCTAGGAGCCACCTTGGTAGCATGTTGGCATCATTATCTGATGTTCTGCCAGGAAGTTAAATGGCAGAATGTTCCAACATTGATAAACTCTCCTCTAATTTCTTTTAATACTCCAGCTTCCTTGATTAAACTCCTTTAGGATGTACTCACAATAACCAAGACCTCTCCCAGCTCTTGCCAGTTCACGGCTGCTGAACCTGGATGTGCTTTGGGGATAGAGTGTCTTTTTCTCCCTTCTTTCACTGTCTCTTTACTGCCAAAAAAGTCTTAAGATATGATTTATTCACAGTTAAGTGGTCAAAATGAACAAGGGTTTCAAATATTTGAATTCCATTATTTTTTTCCTTATTTGTAATGATTACTAAAGAATGGTATATTTTAGGAGATGAAAAGCTATGTACCAATGGAGGGAGGGAGGGGAAAAGAGAGAGTACCTGATTTGAAAATTTCATTTTTTAGAGGACTTATGCCCTATGTAAACTAACGGAGGAAGTACCAATAAAATATTATTATTAATATT
>PVHP010040226.1:0-15957 GCA_004024765.1 Zapus hudsonius | reverse complement strand
GAAGAGGAAGAGGAGGAGGAGGAGGAGGAGGAGGAGGAGGAGGAGGAGGAAGAGGATAAAACAGAGCTACCAACTCGGCCCCACGGCCGCATCTGGCTGGAATGAAGCCAGTGCAGTTACTGTAGACGGAGGAACGAAGCCTGATCAGAAAATGCTGATACAGAGGAGCAGCACCGCAACAGCCACAGTCCCAGAGAGAACGACAGGAAACGTCATCGCGACTCCAGCAACGCTCCACACCGATGGGCTACGGGCCGGGAGGTCAGACAGCCCCGCAGCCAGGGTCACGCGACCTCCATCCGGGGACGCGAAGGCCCAGGGGAGCAGCGGGGCCGGAAGTCCTGGCTCCCCCGCCCAGCACGGCCGGTCGCGGGTCCCTGGCGGGGCGCCCGGCCACGTCCCCGGCGCGGGACCCCGGGAGGGGGCTCGGCCACACCCGCCTCGGCGCCCGCTCACCTTTCTGCTCCTCATGAGTGAGAGCGGCGCGGCCGCCCAACGCCTCCCCTGCGCCGCGGGCCCGCTGCGTCTGACGTCACCACGGAACGGCCGATGACAGGCCGGCCGGCGGGAGGCACCGCGCAGAGCTGGGCTCAGGCCGGAAGTCGGGCCGCTTCTCTCGCGAGGACCGCGGTCGCCATGTTTAAGAAGGGCGTTTCCGTGCGGCGCCATGTTCGAGAAGGGCGCGCGCCTCGGTGGCCGCCGTCCTGGATCGAGGGGCGGCGGCTGGTGGAGGAGCCTCCTCCCCGAGGGACGAGCGCGAAGGGGAAGTTCACGTAACGGCTCCGCGCTCCATGACGCGACCCTGCCTGCGCCCTTCTCCCCGGGGCTCCATAGTAGCCTGGTCCGTCCCTGCCTTTCCTCTCATCGGAGTATGCCGCCGACTTTGCCCTCTGTCTATCTCTCTGTCTCTGCCTGTCTCGTCTGTCTGTCTCTCTCTCTCTCTGCCTGCTTGCCTGCCTGTCTGTCTCTCTGTCTCTGTCTGCCTGCCTGCCTGTGTCTCAGTTTCTGTCTCTCTCTGCTCACCATCTCTAGCCCCCACCCCCATCCAATCAGCTGTTCTTGAGTTCTAGACCACACAGCCTCAGCTGGTCTCCCCTTCCCCTTGGACCCTCCTTGTCCTTGCAGCCTGGGTGATCACGGATCCATGGTTAGGGGAGCTACCCTCCGAAAGCTCTTCTGAGTGTCCCATTACTTCTAGAATCCAGGCCACCAGTCCGGATCGGGCCTACAAGCCCCAGCCCATTAGCCCCCACTTAGGGCCCTGGGATGAGTGCTTATTGACCTTGCTAGCTAACCTGTCCTTCCCCAGATCTAGCTAGTTAACAGCAGCTGTTTAGCTCGCTTCCTTCTTTCACCAGGGTGTGGTGGCAGGCTGAACACTTTACTCTTCTTTCCCACAACATAGCTCATTGTTTATTCATTTTGCTACACCACCAAGCTCTCCCTGTGGGCCTGTGACAGGAGCTGGAGGCATAATGGTAATACACTCAATCTAATCACCTGCCTGCCTTTAAAAGGTCTTTGAACAGGTGGGGAGGTGGGTGGGCAGATGGAGAGGCAGGTGGACTGGTGGAGATATTAGCAGATTGGGGGGAGGTGGGTGGGCCAGTGGGGAGCAAGATGGATGCATGCGTGGGGAGGTGAATGGACTGGTGGAGAGATGGTGTTACTGAAACATTCACGTAAGTTGTTTATGTTTTCAGTGTAACTAGAGCCCCTGGAAAAGCTTCAAAGGGTGGAAGGTGCCAGAACTACCCAAGTCAGATGAGACACTTTGGTTACCTGAGGTCACCTCTTCAGTCCATCACCTGCAGGAAGGAAGCAGGTGTGGGCTCTCTCTGCAGAAGTAATTGATGAAGTGACAGGCATGAAGTGGTTGGAGGGGTCATTCTTATTCTTGACTTCTAACTTCTCCCCTCTGCCTCCCCCCATGTTGCTGTGTTGGGTTGCAAGAGGTCGGAGAGGGTCTACAAATCCATATGGAATTGGAACCGTTGCCCCATGTCTGTGGGGTCCCTGTGTCCACTTCATTTCTTTTTTTTTCTTTTTTTTTTTTTTGGTTTTTTGAGGTAAGGTCTCACTCTAGTCTAGGCTGACCTGGAATTCACTATGTAGTTTCAGGGTGGCCTTGAACTCATGGCAATCCTCCTACCTCTGTCTCCCGAGTGCTGGGATTAAAGGTGTGCGCCACCACGCCCGGCTTCCACTTCATGTCTTTATTTCAGCTGTGCCCTTGCCCTTCCAGGATGAGGGGCACAAAGGGAGCTGTTAGCTCAGTTGCAGCATATGGTGTTTGTATGGGCTTGGCCTCTCATGACTCTGAGCCTATAGACTGAGCACAGTGGCTGGGACCGTCAGCACTGGACCGTCAGCACTCTACCACTGATCCACACTCCCATTCTCCCCTTCCCTCTTCTCCTCCTCCTTTCCTCTCCTCTCTCTAAAAGGTCTTACTAAGTTGCCCAGGCTGGCCTTGAACTTCTAATCTGTCTCAGCCTCTCAAGTGCTGGTTGAATAACGTGTGGAGTGCGTGGAGGATTACAGATTCCGAGGAAACTTTGTATGCTAACCCATACTGCAAATTCACTGATTAAACACCTGTATGTCCACAGCTCAGTGTTTGCCAAAGGCAAACACTGTGTGTCTGAGGAGAATTTTGAACTGATTAGTGGTCAACATTCATTCACCCAGACACCCCAACCAGAGCACACTTCATTATTCCCAAGAAATGGTGGATCTGTGATGAAGGGTTGTCTCTCAACCTCTGACTCTTTATGTTTAAAAGAATGATGCAATAGAGAGAAAGCTCCAGAGAGAGCAACCAGAAAAGCAAAACCCCTCACAGCCTAAAAGCCCACTTGACAGACGGTCTCATACTTGGCCCAATTAACATTTTCCTGGTAGGCTGCCTTCCTGGCTCGGCTGGCAGTGGTGAGCTAGAGCGTGGCAGCCGCCTTCTTCTGTATGGGAACATGCCATTATTCCTCACACGCGTTGATCCCGCGTGGTTGCTGAGGTCCTAGGAGGAGTGAGGAGGTGGATGGAGGATGGGCAGGGCCGCTGGCCTTGCAGGCATGAGGAGCCATATGTGCTGAGCAGGAATCTGTGAGGCAGATTGGTCAGGACAAGTTTCCTTAGGTTGGGCCTTGGGCTATAGGGATTGTCTACAGAGCTGGAGGGACTACAGAGAGAAGAGCTGGCCATGGCCTGGGAGTGGAAGTCCAGACACTGCCCCTTGCCTAGCTCTCACTGGAGGCCAAGCACTCCTGGCATTTTTGCAGCCTGCTTTGGTAGACTGATCAATAGTCTGTGACATTAAAATGTTTGAGTACAATGAGCCATTTTCTGCTTCAGATATCTTATAACCTGCTGGGATCCGAAACAGCTGTGAGTCGATCACCACCAGGGTTCCTATGGCATAACTCTGTGATCAGTGAGGGAGGGTTGTCATCAACAGCTGGAGCTGATGAGCCCCGAGGCCTCTGCACTGACCTCTGCGGAGCTTTCTGCCCAGCCTGGCCTCCTTAGCTTCTTTCTACCTGCTCTCAGGAAGCTGGAGTGTCCTGTATTCATATTTCTCCACGGGGCATTCTGTCTCATTTACTTGTGTTTTCGTTCCCAGGGATGTCCATCCTTTATCTTCAATCCATTGTGTGCATTTGAAAAATCCTATTGTGCTTCCGTAGCTGGTGGCAACCAAAGTCACCTGACACAGAGGTGTACAAGGGAGGGGCTGGGAGGTTGCTCAGTAAACTCAAGGACCTGAGTTCAATCCCCAGAACCTTCATAAAAAAAGCCATGTGTGATTGGATTACACGCCCCTGTGATCAGAGCTCTGGAAAGATAGACAGGCTCTGTCTTTCCCTGGGGCTCACTCACTGGCTAGCTAGTCTAGTGTAATTGGTGAGCTTCAGGGCTGTGAGAGACCTGTCTCAAAAAATAAAAATGAAAATAAAAAAAGGGTGGATGGCACTGAGGATCTCCACATGCATGTGCAAACACATACACACACATCTGCACACAAGCGCTTGGGTACACACACACACACACACACACACACACACACACACACACACACACACACGTATTCCCGCCCCCAATAAAAAGGAGGGGATACAAAGGAGATCCTTACATAATTCCTCATGGATCAAAGATCAAAGCCAGGATCAAAGAGGAATGAGCTCCTAAGGCTTCCACACCTGAAGACTGCTGTTGGAATACATTTGTTTTCATTCATCCGGCGCACTAAGCTTCAGGGTCATGACAAACACCATGGACCCCATCAGCAGTCAGTGTAGGGGGCTGGGCGATGCTGGCCATCGACTTGGAAGGGGAGGCAGGGAGACACTAGGGGGCACTTTAGGAGCTGCCGGTTCCAGCTTGTTCTAGCAAAGCCAAAAGCACTCTCCGCTTGGGTTTTAGCGAAACTGCAAATCTCTACAGAACAATCACTTTACTTTCTCAACAATGTCCAGCCACAGAAATCGGGCCACAGCCCTCAGCAGAGCCACAGTTGCTGTCCTTTATTTAAAGGACCTGGGATTTGCAGAGCTTCAAAAAGGCTGTCTCCAATTCAATGAAAACAATTTTTATTTATTTATTTTTAGAAATTTGGGCAGACAGGAAGAAACACAGCGGTGTAAAATCCTGTTTTGAGAGTCCTTTGCCTCCTGAGGGGCAGGCACTGGTGAGGGTAGAAATCTCCTGTGATCCTATTAAACATGAACCAGTCTCCGGCCACAAAGCAGGGGATGTGAATCAGTCTCAAAGTAGATTTATTCCTGCCTACCATTCCTATGCTTCCGCTTCCCCTTCCCCTTCGGGCTCATTTGGCTAAACATCAGTGACACTTTAGGGACAACTGCCAGAGAAGAGGATTTTGCCCATAAATGTGACGATCATTAATGGGTGGTTGTTTTCCCTCTGTGACCAGGAGATGACACCAGCTGTATACAGAAAGGGCCCGTTCCAGGGGAACTATCTGTGCCAGAGGCATCTTCTTGATCAAACCCAGGCGTGAGCCGGGAGTGGTAGCTCACACCTGTAATCCCAGCACCCAGAGACTTTGAGTTTGAGGCAGTCTGGGTGACTGCATGAGACCAGCAACAACAACCTAGACATTCTTTCGCTCCTGCCTCCAGTGACACAGAGAACAGCCTGCGGTGGGGGCTCTGCTCATACTTGCTGATGTCACATTGAACAGCATGTGGATCCAGTTAGGACTGTGGATGACAGACCTCAAGTTGACCTCAAGGCCCACGCCTCCATGTGTTAGCTAGGGGTGCTAGCTAAATTTCATCAGCTTTTGGGCCACAGGGTTTCTTCTGGGTTGCAGAGACATAAATACCAGCACCCACCCCCGGCTCTCCACAGAGGAAGATGGCCTCCGATGTGACAGTGGGGGCATTGGCCAATGCAATGCAGAAACCACAGAAGGGCCGAACATCAGGCAAAGGCCATCTTTCCATGTGAATTATTTTGCTCCTGGGAACATGGGGCTGAAGGGTTGGGCCCAGCAGTGTCCACCTCAGGAGTAACACAGCCTAGCTTCACACTGTGAGGTCAGCCTCAGTGGAGGACAAGGTGTCCAGAGGGAGGGCAGTTCATGTGCCAGAGCCTAGTGAGGTGAACCTGCAGGTCAGCAGAATGGTGCTCTGATTCAACCAAGATCCTTTGTGAGGTTGAGGAGCCCCTGCTTCTCCTCACTGGTTGTGATAGGGTTTCTTGCTCTATGGCGCAGGAGCAGAATAGCAAACAGTCCATCTCTGTTCATCCTTGCTCCTTTGCATGGAGCCTTGGGGGTGGGGAGTTGCCCACTGAGGTCCCTGTGGTGGAGCTCAGGTCAGTTACTTAGTCCCTAAGAACCAGAGCAGATCCAGGTCAGTGCATTTGGGCAGCTAAATGCTGGATAAATGACACTGTGCTTTCTCACAGTGGCAGAGCCAGTGCTATTGCTCCCATTCACAGCAGCTAACAGGTGTGAACTAATGTCGTGGACATAACCTTGCCTCTCAGTCTGGCTTTGCCAAGGCAGCTGGCTCCCTGCACTCTCCTGGCTGTCTAATGAAACAGTTTCACCTCGCTTGTTGGAACATAAGCTTTCCTCCTGTCTTGCAATCCCCCTCTTTGCAAAGTCTGAGCATAAATCGGACTGCAGGGCCCCCTGCCTCCTTATCTAGTCTCCAGAGGACTCTCAGCTCATAGGGTGTCACTTCTGCTTAGGTTGCAGCTAACAAGGTTGTGCCTTGTCTGGGATTTTTATGACAACCATCTGGAATCTCTGGCCTGAATGTAAAAGTTAAAAGATGGAGATAATTAGTCGTTTGAATTTGTAAATTCTGAGTGTACCTGGTTACTATCATAGAATGAAACCAGACTCGGAAGTCTCTTTTCTTCTCTCTCTCTCTCTCTCTCTCTCTCTCTCTCTCTCTCTCTCTCTCACACACACACACACACACACACACACACAGAGAGAGAGAGAGAGAGAGAGAGAGAGAACAAAATTAAAGGACACAGCCTGCACAAGATGACATTTCTGAAACCAATAATAGCAAGTCCCTAAGACCACCTTCAAGTTCCACCATTCCCAAAGGGACTCTCAGAACTCTGACAGTGTTTAGTCTATGATGATTTCTCTGGGAAATGACACAGGACAAGACCAGCCAAAGAAGGGATGCATGGGGCAGGTTCCAGAAAAAGTGCTCAGAGCAGAACTCCCCTGTGCCCTCTGCAGCAGTCATGGTCACTCTCTTGGCACTGACATATGGTAGCATATACTAAGTCTTGCCATCCAGCGTTCTTATCAAGGTTTCCTTGCATAGGTAGGCCTGATCAGTGGTCACATGTGGTCAGCCCCAGCCTCCCCGTTGACTGATCTATGTGGCCCAAAGTCCCCCTTCCCCAAAGTCAGGCAGCTTGTCTTTCTAGCTTGGCAAGTCTCATGATTGGTATGGTTGTCTCTGCTCTGAATCACATCATTGTTCTACCCAGGGTGACCCAAGGCCTCAGGCAAAGAGGGACACTCCTGTTAGGCTGGGCATCTTAGAAATCACCTTCTATGAGAGGTGAAGGACAAAAGTGAGGTGTTATTTGGGGTAAGACTGAGTCCTTCCCCGTGCCTCTCACTCTGCAGCATGCTTCAGTGCAGAGGGAGAAAACGGAAGCATATCGCCATGGTGGGTCTCCGTCTTCGTAGGTTGGTTAATACTTTCTTTTCTTTTCATGATTTCTGTTGAAATTTCCTGGAACTAACACCTCTTGCATGCCCCTGATGACAAAAAAATTTTTAAAAAGTTTGTAGAACATTTTCCTTTAAGGAAAACACAGGCACCCTGCCTTCCTCTCAGTGAGAGACAAATGATGATCTCTGAATAATTTTTTAATTTGCTAAAAATCTTTTGAGTCTTTTGCTAAGGGGAAGCAACCTTCCCGCAGAGAGGTACACCGATAATGCCCTTTTAATATTTGCATGATGCTTCCTAAGCCAGGGCCACGATGGCCCAGGGGGCACCTCACTGCAGTGACTTGCTGACTGACTCTGCCTGTCCCCTAAGACGGAAAAAACATCACCAGGTCTTAGGCCCAGCCTCTCCCTCCCCATGGCCACTGGTGCCCAAGTCAGCGCCTTTCTCCTGCTGCCTCAGCATGACCTCAGACACTTTGCCATACTGAGGACAAGCTTCCTGGGTTAGTGACAAACTCCACTGAGCTGTTGCTACACAGCCACCCGAGTTTCCAAAGCAGATTGTTTTGGGTGGGCAGTGCTGCTGCCCTGTGCACTGTAGCTGTGCCCCATGGTTCTGTCCACACCCACAGGAAGGGCGCCCCACAAACAGCCCGAAGTGAAGTTTTCCACTTGAGGCCCTAGGGGCATGGGAGAAGTGTCTTAGAAATGGTTTTAGACTTTGCAGCTAGGACCCTAGCACCAGGGGCCTCTGGCACTGGAGCTTAGGGTCCAGGCCCAGGATTTCTGTTGACTCTCAACTCCCTCTGCCCACACCAGCCTGGGCCTTTATTCTGAGTGGGTCAGGC
The DNA here is from genome assembly GCA_004024765.1 of Zapus hudsonius. Lineage (NCBI taxonomy): Eukaryota > Metazoa > Chordata > Mammalia > Rodentia > Dipodidae > Zapus > Zapus hudsonius. The sequence continues at coordinate 7,926 of PVHP010040226.1, read as the reverse complement.
TGAAGGCTGAGGCTGGAGGTGCCCATGAATAGACAGGCTGTCTCTTAGCCTTTACTTACACCAGAAACTGAAGCACAGAGGGGGTGTGACTCACCCAATATCACAAGGCGAATAGGTGATAAGGTTAGACCGTGGACTCCCCACATTCCTTCAGCCTAGACCAGGTGGAGCCTGGCATTCCAGTCCTCAACACCAGGGGGCAGGATGAGACAGGGGAACAGGCAGTGGTACTAGCTGATGGTGCAGCCTCCTGCCCCATTTCCAGGATATGGCTTAGTCTTCTGATACCCAGCATCACAGGGTGTTCTCAAAGGGATGTGGGCTTGGGCAAAGAAGTTACCTTTCCAACAGCCTTCAGAATCTGTGCAGGCTGAGAGTAGAAACATTCCATAGAAAATATGAAGTTTGGGCTTCTTGGGTTCCTGACACCTTGGGCAGAAGCAGGAAGTGATGGGCACCCCTCTACCCTAGCCCTGTTTGTTGTTATCTGCTCTGGGAACTGGGTTCATCCTTGCCTTCACCACAGGTGGTAGGCTCGTATGTGCCATGGGCCTTCAGGTGCTCTGGTGCTGTTGAGATTTTCCTTTCCTGGGGCTCTTACCTTCTGGGTGGAACATTCTTGGCTTTCCCCTTTGCTGGCTGCAGGACCGACCTTTGTCCTCAGGTAGCCCAGCCCCTCCACTGAACTTTCTAGGGAACCCACCCAGGTTCCAGCCCCAGGAAGCCTGAATCCTTGAGATGCAGGACTCAAGTCCAGGCCCCTGGCTTTCTGTCCTCCTGCACACCACTCCCGTAGACTTTTTCCAGAAAAAAAATCTCTTTTTAAAAAAATATTTTATTCACCAGTGATAGAAATGATCCCTGAAAGTGATGGCTGATGTCTTGGCAAGAGATGAACCACCCCTGGCCTATCATCTAGGCCCTAAATGAAACCTATGAGAAAGTGGTAGGATAAACAAGAGACCTTCACCACAGCAGTCAGATAACCCAGGAGAGGTCAATGAGACAGACACTAACGATATCCAACACAACCCAAAGCAGAAACCCAGAGACACTTAAGATCTCAACAATAAAGCAGACTTAAAACTCACCCACCATGACTCAGGGAACTGAGTGGAAGAGGGGGTGGAAAGATTGTAAGAGCCATGGTGGGGGAGAATATCCAGAGACATTGCACCCCTCAACAATAACACACAAAGCAGTGGTGGTGGTGGGGAAACGGGCTACCTCTTGTATAATTCATAACTCCCTACTCCATAGACTAATCCAGTATGTCCGAAGAGGAGGAAACCCAGTGGGTTGGGGATAGGGAGGAGGGATATGGGGGTACCATCATAAGGTCTGCTCATATAATGTATCTAATTATGGATAATAAAGATATCAATAAAAAAGTGACAAAAATATTTTATTTAGCGGGGCGTGGTGGCACACACCTTTAATCCCAGCACTCTGGAGGCAGAGGTAGGAGGATTGCTGTGAGTTCAAGGCCACCCTGAGACTACATTGTGAATTCCAGGCCAGCCTGAACTAGAGCAAGACCCTACCTCGAAAAAACGAAAAACCAAAAAAAATTTTTTAATTTATATGTTTTCAAGCATGCCTGAGCCTCCAGCTGCTGCAAACAAACTCCAGACACATGAGCCAGCTTTGCATCTGGCTTTACGTGGGTCATGGGGAATCAAACCCAGGTCATTTGCCTTTGTGGGCAAGTGCCTTAACTGCTGAGTAATCTCTCCGGCCCAGTCCCACCTCTTCTGAGGACTGCATTTCCTTGTGGAAGGAATCCCAAGGGTGTGCTGGTCCAGATGAGGAAACAGAGGCCCAGAATGATCCAAACTCAGGCTGAGCCTTGAGGCCACTGGCCAGCGGGTGGTGGTGTTCATGTATGCGTGGGCGTGCATGCTCAGGTTGTGGTGTGTTCACGTTGACTCCTCACAGGGAGAACTGTGCTCTTTTGTTATTGATCACTTCAGATACTGTTTGTCCTTCCCTCCTCCTTCCCTAGTGCTTGCTTTACCTTCCTCCCGTTTCCCGGTCTCCAGCTTCCTTCCCTTCTGTTTCTTGGCTGCTGATCTTTCCAGAGGGGAATCCACAGGAGAAGCCCTTTGCACCAGCCTGGATCCTACTGCTGTGGTGACATATATGGGGCTGGGGTGGGCTCATGGGTTCTGAGAGACCAGTCCTTATGTAATGTGGGTGGTCCCCATAAGTGCTCTGGGATACTGTATTCAGCCATGCTTCAGTACACACTTCAGAGCCATCATCCTGAGACTTCAGTTAACCGGGGCGGAAAAGTAGGTGAGATTAAACATGCAGATTGACTGTGGGATCCACTTAGCGGCGGAGACATAATGGGCACCTCTCTGGGAAGAGAGGGAGCCAGCACAGTCGGCTTTCCCCAATATAGGAGCCTACAAGGGGTATGGGAGGGTCCTGAGCTGCCACCAGCCCTTGTTAGGGCTAGCAGAAAGGAATTGCCTTAGAAAATTGCAGGAAAGTCATGATGGGTCTGGTTGTGAGCAAAACCACAGCAGACAGGGTGTCTCTGGTTCTGACCTCGCCAGGGCTGGCTGTTGCTCATGTATCAGGGCAGCCCGCTGGGGGCCAGCTGCCAATGCAAACACAGATGTGGTCATGGCTGCCCTGTGCCCAGAGAGCAGCTGTTACTTAGGCTGCTGGACACAGACTGAGTAGGCCCAGCCCAGCCTGCAGGCATGGAGGTGCAGATTTGAGATGCAACTGAGCCATCTTCCCAGCTGCAACTCGAGGTCCCTTAGGCTAGGCCACCTGTCTGCAGCCTCATCTCCCCAGGCCCAAGTAGAGCTCTGTTCCATCCTGGACAAAACATGCCCTGAGTAGCCCCTGTGCTGTCTGGTTATGCATGGGGGAAGGGGAAGTTCTGTTCAGCTCCTATGGGCACCCTGGGAGGTAGGAGAACACTATGAGAACTACTCTTCACTGAGCACTCATGATGTGCCCATCCCCAGGCTGCCTGCATGCCAGTGTCCCCTGCAGTAATCTTCTGTGGGCTGGGCCCTGTTGGGTGAGGAGGAACCTCAGGAAAGTGCTGTGAGAGGATGTTTGGCTTTTATGCAGACATGGTGTTTCCATGTGACCACGGAGTTTCCTTCTGGGTGTGATGTTTCCTCACGGATGGGGAATTTTCATGTAGATACGAGGTTTCCTTGTTGTGGTGGCTTAAGTGTAGAATGTGCCCCACAGCCTCATGTGTTTGTGATGAAGCCTTATCCTTGGTTCCCTGATGGTGGCACTGTTTGTGGAGCTTTACTGGAGGATGTGTGCTGCTGGAGGTGGGCCTTGAGGTGTTGTAGCCAGCTCTGCTTACCACACTCAGCTCACTCTTTCAGTTTCCTCCCTGCTGATGAGAAGATGTGACACTGGCTATCTGCTGCTGCCATGTTTCCTCCCTCACCCACGATGAAACTTCCCCAGGAAACTGTAAGCTGTAAATAAACCCTTTTCTTCCATAAGCTGCTTCTGGTCAGGTGTTTTGTCTCAGCAATGAGAAGGTAACTGCAACTCTCATGGATGTAGGGTTTCCTTGTAGACATGGGGTTTCCACATGGATCTAAGTTTTCCATGTGATTGTGGGGTTTCCTCATGAATGTAAGGTTTCTATGTGGATATGAAACTTTCAGGCAGGCCTTTCCAGTTCTTAAACTCTGGTCATAATTATTATATTTCATAGCTGACTGACATTGGGCATTTCTTCCTACCTCACAGCCTTCCTGAACTTGCCTGGAACCCAGCAGGAGTATGTCTCTAGTGACTAGTCTTGCTCACAACTCTTCCTTCTGACTCCATCAGGGCTTCCAGTGACTCCATTGTAGGACCTTCTCTGTGGGAAGCAGTAGATGCCTGGGTGGGGGAGGGAGTAAGGAAGCACCAAGGGCATCCTCAGCATCCTGCCTGGTCCCAACTATACTCTTGAAGACTGACCACTCACTCTGACCTTCAGGCTCCCAGCAGAGCTGACCATGGTCATCAGATCATGTCAGTGGGGGTTGTTTAAACTTACCATTCCAGGAAAACTTCCTTGATCCCCAGCACTCACTCAAGGCCTGTCCCTGAGTTCTGCAGGGCTCTTTTTGACCCCCTGGAGACTTACAGATTCCACCATGCTTCCTTCTGACTGTGGTCTTCAGCTCCTGAGGTGGCCATCTCCTGCCATCTTCTGAATCCCCACAACTCCCTTGAGCCTTCAGTTGGCTCTCAGGCAGTGACAGGCCTCTCTTGATTCATAAATCAAGCCCTTTCTCATTTACCATATTCTGAGAGTCTTGTTCTCATCACCCTGGACCCACCCTCTCTGCTCATACCCCAAGCCTTATATCCCCTCAAATCTCAACTGCTGTGCTGGATGGGTCCTTATTCCCAGGCATCCAGACAGAGGACTCGGGCGCCATCTTGTCACCTGGCTGACACCATCCCTGCGGGCTGGTAGCCGTTCTTCCCAGAACCTGCCTGCTGGCTGCAATCTTTAGCGAAACAGACATGTGTGGGAGTTACAGAGTAGAAGAGATGCAGGTCACTGGTGTGATAATGTCAGATTCAATGGCTCCATTCATGTCTCCCTTATGCCCATGCCAAGTATTGTACCCCCGGGGGGACTAGACCACATGACTTTGGCTCTGAGGACACCCCTGAAACTCCGAGTCCCCACCTGCTTTCAGGTGGCAGGGTCAGTGGTTTTACTGTTCTGTCCCACCTTCTAAGTCATTGTGTTCCTAACACTGGGAAATCAATAATTCCTGCATGGATCCCCCTCCCCCAAAACCTGCACTGTGATTGTCTTCTTAACTGGCATGTGCCTAAAACTCTCTTCAGGGTCCTACTCTACTGGTGCTCACAAAGAGGATGTGTTGTGGGGCAGAGGAGATGGTACAGTGGGCAAAGAGCTTGCTGTGCAAGCATGAGGATCTGTCCACAGTTCCCCTATAAAAGCCAGGTAAGGCTGCGTGCACTTGTAATCCTGACACTAGGAGGCAGGAACAGTGATTCCTGGGGCTCACTGGCTAGCCAGCCTAGACAAAACAGTGAACTTCAGAGTCAGTGAGAGACCTTGTCTCAAAAAACAAAAAGGTGGGAGAGTGGCTGAGGAAGATACCTGACATCAAAAACTACCCTTCACATGCATGTGCACACACAGGTATGTGCGTTTGTGCAGCACATGTACTCAGATATATGTGAACACATGCAGGCACACCATACCATATGCAACCCTCCCCCAAACAAAAGACAAACTAGCTCCACCCTTGCTTCTCCAGCTCCCACTTCAGAGCTTCTCTGTGCCATCATAGGGTGAAGGTCTCTTGAAAGAAAACCTGACATCTAAAGAGCAGTGAGGACCTAGGTAGGTGCTGGTATCTACTGCTCACTCCTGATGTGTCCTTTCCTTCCAGGTGAAAGAGCTCCCTTCATGGCACCCTGGCCTCTCCCACCCTGGGCCCTCACCGGTCCCTGTGGTAGCCTTCTGGTGGTAATGGCCCTGGTCCATCCGGCCAATTTCATGTAGACAAGATATGAGAGTGCATGAGCTAAGGGGATCAGGCCATTCTTTCACCTCCTCTGGACTGGCTAGGGTGTAGCATCTAGCTGCCGTGTCCTCCCAGTGATGGGCTTCCATCATACAGACTTTGCCACATTGGCTCTGGAAATGGAAGATCCTTTGGAGCCCCCACAAAGCTGTGCTTCCCAACCTCACCTCACTCCTGACGACAGTGAGATTTTGTTTCTCTGCCCACTGACTGGAGCAGAACTTGGCTGGGAAGAAGGAAGGGTGGTATGATTTGTGTCTCCTCAAAGGCCTTGTGGACAGGCAGGTTTGAAACTAAGGTTTCCAAGGGCCAGTGCTCTCTTCCTTTCTCAGTGTCTCTGTTGTTTTAAGGGAAGCATAAGAATTTGAATCTGGGTGTTATGGCCTGTGTCCCTGTAGTGAAATTCAGAAAAGCACATTCTCCATTTCTGTTTCTAGAACATGATGGAATGAGCAAGTTCTTTGCCAGCACCAAAGCCTCAAGTGCTGAGCTGCACCTTTCAACTGAAGGAACCCTTCCCACCCCAGCATCTCTTCCCACCTGACAGTGTGTGCTGTATGGACACCTGCAGCCTTGATGCTTCTGTCCACACACCACAAAAGACTGACCTAGGAAAGAATATGGGTCCTGCTTGGGTTATAAACCTTTGACTCCTAGAAAGTACTGGCATCTAAAAGCGAAATTGGCATCAGCAGTTCGGAGGAAAAGTCTGAGACAGCAGTGGGGCCTCTGAAGCAATGGCCCATCTCGTCACTCCCGGCAACAACCCAGGAATGACACTATGAGAAACCGCAGACTCCCCGCTGAGTCAGAAGGCTTCTCAGGAGAGCTCAGCTCTGAAAGCGAGGACATTTAGAGATAACAGACCAATCACTTACTGTTTGCTTCTGCTTTTCAAGTAAGTCTGAAAGAGTGTCCTCCCAAGGATTCTAGAAGTAAAGTACAGGTGATGGGACATCATGGTGTGGTTTAATTGGCACCGTTCTCATGCTTGGTGGTGGGTCACATGGCAGCATGCTGGAGATTGAATGCAGTGTGGGACTGACTTCATGCAAACAGATGAGAGTTAATGTTTTAAGCTCTCAGCTCTGCAGCTCACCAGTAGTCTGAAATTGACCACATTACAGAATCCCTTTAAGTGTCAGTTTCCTTATCAACTGTGGGGACAATAAATGATAGGGCTCTTTGGATAGCAGGTGAAAAGGAAAATCATCCCAAATTGGCTCAGGCCAAAGAAGGGACTACAGATGCTGTCACTGGGAACCCCAGGGCCTAGCCTGGTCTCTGCTGGACTTAAGTCTTGAGCTCCAGCAGGGTAGATACTATAGAAACTCAGGACTCAAATCCCGGATACCAGCTGCTGGTTGGTCTGCCATCCAGAGGTTTTATTTTAGTCCTGGGCCCTGCTGTGAACCAACCACTGTCTAGAGATGGCTAGACTTGATTAGCCAGGCCTGACTAGGAGCTGGGGATGCAGTTAGCTCCACACTAATGATCCCCCCATTGCCTGTGGAAGGTGAGTGCTCCCCACGGGTACCCAACATCATAGACCACTGCACCTGCTTTCATGTGGAGACCTGGCATGTGTATGATTGGACCAGGGACTGGCAGGTAGGGAATCTCAATAGACCACTCCCTTCTTTCTTTCCAGTGGGTTGTATCTCCTTTGGGGACTAACCAGGGCAGGTTGGAGGCTCTGGAGTTGGGCAGGGGTGTCAGCATTCAGAAGGGGACCTTCTGAAGTAGCTTGGAGCCTCTTGTTCTTAGAAGTTCAAGTTCAGTCCTCCAGGGAAGACTATTTACAGAACTCTCATGTAGAGGATGCAAAAAACATCTGGATGGCATGGCTGTAGTCTTGGGGGTGGGGAGCCAATACTTACTCTCCTTTTCCTGGATAAGCATGGTCACTTTTGCTTGTGGAGGCTGGGAGTCAACCTCAGGAGGTACTGCTGACATCCATGGGGCAGCTTTCCCAGGAACCCTTGAGCCGAGTCCAGCTGAACACCTGCTACAAACAGCCCAGCATGTGGAGGGACAGCTGAGAGGAAGAGCAGTCCCAGGCCTGCTTCTGGTAGGATGGGGAGTCAACACCCCTGGGCTGGCCAATGAGGCAGAGGGCTGTTCTGAGTGGGTGTGGAGGACCCTGTGCTCCAGCTCTGCTGGTCTGCCCAGCAAGGTGCTCCTGATCACCTCCTTTCCCTCTCTGGATGCGTATCCAGCATTCACCCACTACAAAGTCCTCACTTTCCACAGGGCTATTTGTTTCACGGCTCAGTTCTGAGGAAGCCCTTTTATGCCAGAAAGGCTACCTCCTCTGGCCATTTAATCACAGCCCCCAGCATCAGCTGCCTGTGCAGAGGCAATCTTT